>WBMV01001237.1:36488-77531 GCA_013396655.1 Campylorhamphus procurvoides | reverse complement strand
GATGGGACGGGACGGGGTGGGATGAGTCGCAGCGACCCATGCCCGGCCGGGAGCGCAGTGCCGCTCCTGCCCCAGCTGCCCCCGCGCTGAGCTTGCCCCGCTGCCCGGGAGCTGCCGGCTGTTCCTCTGTCAGCGCCGCGGGCCTGCGGGCAGCGGGAGCATCCCCGGGTCCGCGCGGAGCACCCCCAGGCCCGTTCGACCACGTTCCCTCGGGCAGCAGCGAGCCCGCCCCGCCGGGCAGTGTCCCTAAGGGCCGCCACGGGCACCGGGCGCTCCCGGGAGGCTCCAGCCCCGGCAGCGCTCGCTGCGCCCTGCTGAACCCTCGGCAAATCAGCACGGTGCTGTCTCCTCCTGAGAATGAAATAAAGCGTCCCCTTGTCCATGTGCCGCTGCCTCACCTCGGGACTCTGCAGGCGCCGTTCGCAGGGTCCCGGGGTCCCGTCACCGGAGAAGGTGTCACCAGGGCAGGTGTCACCGGGGCAGGTGTCACCGGGGAAGGTGTCACCGGGACGGGGAGGNGCGGGCACCGACACCGGGACGGCGGAGCGCCCGCGGGCACAGAGCGGGCTGTCCCCGGCCCGGCCGCGCCGTCGGGCCCCGCTGCGCCTTCCCGGCACAACGGTGCCATCTCGCGGCCGACGGGGGAGGCGGCGGGACCGGATCGGCATCCCCGGCACGGCACGGCACGGCCACGGGCCGCCACACGGCTGGACGAGCCCTAAAGGGTGGCCGGGACACCCCGTGCCGCCAGGGACACCGTTCCGCGGGACAGCATCCATCCCCGAACACGATCCCCCGGGACAGCACCCATCCCCGGACACGATCCCCCAGGACAGCATCCATCCCCGGACACGATATGCCGGGACAGCATCCATTCCCGGACATGATCCCCCGGGACAGTATCCGTTCAGAGACACGCTCCCTGTGACCCCTGTGGACGACATCCGTACAGGGGCACCACTTTCGCCAGGGACACCGTGCCCCGGGACTCCATCGGTTCACAGACACCATCCCATAGGATGCCGCCCGTCTAAGGATACTGTGCCACGGGACACCCGAGGGGAACCCCTCTCCTTCCCGGGGGATGCAGGAGGGACCCAGGACCCTTCTGCTCCGGCTGCCGTGCCCTGGAGGAGTGGGACACAAGCAGACAGCGGAAAAAGCGTTTGCCAGGTGTTCCTTACCTTCTCTGGAAAGCAGCAGCATAGGTCACTGTGACCCGAGGGGGAGTAAGGATTGGACATGGGGAGGCAGCAGGTGGGAACAGCACGAGGGGGCAAAGCCTTTTCGAAGTCGTCCATGAAAAAATTAATTCTGATGACTTGAACTGTGCCATGTGGATTGAAAACCTGGCTGAGGGATCATAAACAAAGGGTAATTAGAAGCAGGGGGAGGTGTTTATGGGGTACTGCAGGGATCTAGGTTAGGGCTGCTCTCATTTAATACCCTCATTAATGACCTGGAAAGAGGGAGTAAACTACACATTAATGAATTTGGCAGATGATGCTATACTGGGAGGTGCTGTGAGCTCCAGCAAGCATAGAAAATTAACACAAAAAGGGCCTAGTGAGATTAGAAATATGGGCAGGAAGCAGCTAAAGGAGCTGTGCCTTGGACAGATGTGCGTGAGCATGGCTGGAAGGCAAAGGCGAGCAGGAGCCAACAGCAGGATGGGCAGTGTTGGCTGAGGCAAGGACTGGAGCAAAGCCCCAGTGAGGAGCCTGGGGGTTAGCAAGGGGGACACAGGAGGCTGCTGTGCATAAGGGCAGCAGAGACAGATCAGCCACTGGTGTTTGGGCCCTGCACATCCAAGGTAGGCACTGGGAGGCTCAGGTGTGGCCGAAGCAGGAGTACAGGGCTCCCTCGACACAGACATGTTGGCGGCAATTCAGAGGGAAGCCACACAAATGATCAAAGGCACAGAAAGACTGATTTCTGAAAGAAGATTAAAAGGCTTAAATATATATATTGCTTGGTTAAGAGCTGTCCATGGGGAGACAAACTAAGAGCCTTACAGATCTGGTCGGAGTAAATAGAGAGGGAGGGAAGGAATTATTTAATAGAGTACAAGGGGCATCACCAGAAGGGATGACAGGAAATGAAGAAATAGAGCATTTAGGTTGAATGTCACAGGGGAAAAAATCCCCTCTGCTGACAGTGAAAATTATGAGGCTGCTACATGGTTCCCTGGAGGGAGAAAGTTCTGTGGCTTGAGATATTTAAAACCAGACAGGATCAGTTTGAATATAAAGGCGCCTGGGATCAGCCACTGGCAGGGGCTGTGTGGAGAAGTGAGAGCTGGACAGGGATGCATCTCATTTCCCAGCTCTTCTTCCACTGAAATGTTTCTTCATATATCACACATATAAAAGACATGCATTTTTTATTTAATGCATATATGTCCTTCTGTTACCATACAGGAAAACAGTGACATGATGGATGCTGTGCCAGGCGGGGCTGAAAAGGCCTTGAAATCTGAGAAACTTCACCTCCATATGGGTATGGAAGGGGATTTGAGGTGGGTTAATGATCGGTGTGAGGTTGCTGAGTGTAGAACCTGTGCAGTGGGATGTGCCCTGGAGCAAAAGGTCTCCTGCAGGTTTGGCTTCTGGGGAACATCTTGTAGCTCAATGGCTTTCTGCAGGATGCTCTCCAGTTGACCAAGGAGAAGCCAGGCCACAGTTGGCCAGTAGCACATGACCCGTAACTCTGGCTAACACTCCATCGTTTCACCTCCAGCTGATGCTCAGTTTGCCAGAGACAGAGACAAGATCCCTTTGGAACAAAACAGGCATCGATTGCAGCCCCACCCCTCCCCATCTCCTGCCTCACTGGAGGTCTGTGCGTGCTGTCAACAAAATGGATTAATAGTCCTATTATCAGTTCAGATGGATGGCCAGGGTGAGGAGAAAACATCGCGTCCCAGGGAACTCAAGTAGGCACATTAATAAAGATGCCACATGTTGGCTCTGAAATCTAAAAGCTTCGCTCCACTCCTTGCAACACAATTAGTTTATCCAAAGCCCAGCATTCCTGTTGCAATGCACCTGATGATGCCCCAGCATCAATGCCTGATGGTCTGGCTGGGCAGGAGGGAGCTGATGACATGGTGGTCCTCATGTTCCCCTTGGCCAAATCTCCTGCAAGGACACTCCATATAAGACAGCAGCCCATTTTGTATCCTCTGGTCCTGCTGCCACTGAGGAGCTTCATCATCCCCCTTGGAGGCAGCTCGATGCCCCCCAGCATCAGGATGGGGGTCTAGGGTGGGCACAGGGTCAGCCTGGAGGCTGAGGAACAGAACAGCACTGTGACCTGTCAGTCACCCACCTCACTGATGGGTCCTGGCAGCATGGAGCGGAGATATTGGTTCTGCCTACGCTGTAGAATAAGGAAAGCTTTTAATCAAAGGCAAGTGTTGAATCTTGCAGCCCTTTGTTTGAGCACTAATGTGATGACTCCTTTCCAGCCCAGCATTTATAGCTGTCTCTCTCATACCTGTCAAAAAGTAAATCTCAGCATCTGACATGTGTATATTTAAAACTGTGGTAGCAGTGGGCTGGCAAGCCTGGGAGTTTTATTAAACATTCCTTATGGAGAGATGAGGGAAAAAGACAAGCAGGGGATGTGCCCTTGCCCACAGACATCTCCTGCCTGACCAGCACCAGCTTTCATCACTGCCTCTCCCAGGATGTGAGACTGCAGAGAACAGGGGTTCTGGGCGTTCAATGCCTACTCTGCATCCTTCCATATCCAAGGCTCCCACAGATCCCTGCCCCTGCTGGTGGCACCCAAACCACCACTCACATCCTCTGCTACAGCACAGGGGGAGTCAAGCCCACTCAGACCCCACGCCCCCAGCACCCCATTTCTCTGCAGAACAGGAGAGAATATGCACAAAATAGTTTGAAAATTTTTTTTGAACATCAAACAGGAACTTTATGTTTTTAATTTTTCAGAACCTTTCTTTTAATTTCATATTTCTGAAGTGTTTTCCCCTTTTGCAGCACCTTTTCCTTTTAGCTACTAGGTGAAATAAAATAAATGATGTAGGTTTATTTTTTTCCTTTCTTTGCTTATCCAGTTCTGCACAACTTGAAAGCTTTTCAAAGCATCTGGTGTCAGGAGTTACAGTTTAGGTTTGTGGGTTTGTTTTTTTTCCCCTAGCAATGTTACTAATATCACAGCAACGAAAAAAAAAGCAAAACCAAAAAAACCTCTGTAGTATAGGAAAAAGAAATGAAGAAATAAGAAAACTCAGAGCAAAATCCCTAGACCACTCAGCCATCAGACATCTATTGTGGGAGGAAAAAAGGGCAGTCCTAACTTGAGAAAGCTACAAGATTTTATATTTAGAGGGATTTTTGGAAAATAAAACAAAAAATCAGCTTAGAATTAAACACATTTTTTTCCATTCATCTTGTGGGAATTCAGTGCCCATTCTCAAGAGGGTTTGAAGTGAGGAGATCCTGGCCAGCTCTGCCCATTAGCCCTCTGAGAGCCAAACTTTATCGAGCATCTTCAGGACTTGCAGACATCTGTCTGTGTAACTCTGTTAGCAGTTTGCACATAATGCAGATAAGGGAGCGCTGCTGTAAAATATTGAGACTTTAGACTATAAAAAACTGTCTTTCTAAGCTGAAATCTAACTTTATTTGTACTCCTGCAATTCCACCCAAGTCAGCAGGGTTTCCTGGCTGTTAGCAAGGGCAGCGTCTGGCACGCTCCTTCCACGGGAGAGGTTAAAGTGCCAAAGAGAGGACAACATCACTCTGAGGAATTCGATAAACTCCTATCACTCAATAGTTTAATTCACTTTTACTGATGCAGCATCTTTTATCAAAGATTACATAATGCTGAATAATCATGAAGCACATAATGCAGAGCCAGACAGGCAGTTATAATCAGATTTAGAGCCTATATTAAAAAAGTGACAGGTGCAGGGCTAATTCTCTGCTCCAACACTGGTGTCAGTCCAGAGGAAGCCCGCTGGATCCACTCCCGATTTTCAGAGCCTGCCTGGCAGCAAAACACCAGGAAAGGGGAGGAATAACTGGATGGTACTTTCTGGAAGTACCTAAGGAGCCACGCAGGCACATCCTGTGTGAACAAAGGCAGCACAGGGCACAGCAAGGAGCTGAGAAATGTCTGGCTCTCAGCAGCCTGCATGGAGCAATAGCAAGGCAAGGGCAGCCAGCATCACAGAATGGTTTGGGTTGGAAGGAACCTTAAGGATCATCTCTTTCCAACAGCCCTGCCATAGGCAAGGACACCTTCCACTAGTCCAGGTTGCTCACAGCCCCATCCAACTTGGCCTTGAACACTCACAGGGCATCCACAACTTCTCTGGGCAACCTGTGCCAGTGACTCACCACCCTCACAGGGAAGAATTTCATCCTAGTATCTAATCTAAACTTACCTTATGTCAGCCTGAAGCCATTCCCCCTTGTCCTATCACTCTGTGGCTTTGTCCAAAGTCCCTCTTCAGCTCTCTTGTAGCCCCTTTAGGTACTGGAAGGTGCTTTAAGGTCTCTCTGGAGCTTTCAAGATCTGAAGCAAAAAATGCTGCAGGGTTCAGGGGGCTGTACTAAGTGATACAGCCTTTTCCCCCACCTCACTGGCCTGTGCCCCACCAGCTGTTGCAGGATAACGCTAAAACACTGTGCAGCTTAATTTAACCCCATATCTTGCAAGAAAAGCTGACCTGAGGGCCAGAAGAGGGCTGCTGGTTACTCCCCACAGTGCTGTAGCTCACCTGCACCTGGCAGCCTGTGGGGAGACACAGGTTCCAGCCATGCTGGCCAAATATCTCCCATGCAATCAATTCCAGGGTATAAAACCATCAAACAGGATAACCTTGTGATCAAACGGCCAACAGAGAGAAGTGCTTAATATTATCCACTCCAGATAATGAGCCGTATTTCCAGCTCAGGCCCCAAACACACATCACCACACGCTAAATGCCATGCAATTGCCTGCACAACAAGTTAAGCAAAGATTAAAAGCGAGGAGAAGAGAAGAGGGAGGGTAGAAAATGAAGCACAAGGAAATTGGAATGTGTGCAATTGGCACATGTGGGATCCGAGCCAGGGGAGCACAGCAGTTCAGCTCAGTGCACAGTTCCATGGTGGAGCTTCTGCACAGCACATTGGATGCCTGCCTGGATTGCAACCCATGCATGCCGCTCCCCACACAGGTGAAGAACAGACGGCCTCAGGGTTTACAAGGCAGCACTGCCATGGATGAATTAAGAGGCAACCAAACCTCTCTCTGCAGGAGACCCGCCTGCTGGCAAAGGTTATCCCGGGTGATGGGAGAATCTCCGCTCTTTCTACCCTGCTTACAAATAGCACGTCTTAATTCAGTCCCTGGGTCCCCACGTGGGCAAACAGATTGCGAAGGTCAGGGAATAAAGACACCTGGGGAAGGACAGTGATTTAGTGAAAAGAGAAGTGTAGTGCCTCTAGTCTGAATGGCTTCACAGACAGCACATAGAGTTTAGCCAACTCCACACAGCTGCTCCAGCAACGCCCATCCCATCTTTCAAAACAGTCATGAACATAACTAAATCACTTATTCTACATTTCTCTTTCTACTTGTCTCCTCCTTTATTCCTACATACTACTTTGTCTGCTGCTGACCCCATGCAAAGGGTCAGAGAGAGTGCAATTCTTCCATCTTCCAGCACAAATTAGATACCTGGCACTGGCAGAATGTTGACAGCTCCCAAACATTCATCTGCCTTTACCCCTGAGCAACAAGCCTCCTGACGAGCATGCCAACAGGCAGGAGAGCACACTTCTGGGATACACAGCCTCCTGCCACAGCACTGAATGCCAGCTGGGAGATTTTGGCAGCATTCCTCAGCTGGTGCAACTTGCCCCAGCTCCAGAGCTGCCAATAGAGACATGTAGCACCAGATGAGAAGCCACTGTGGGACCAGGACCAGGCTCCAACTCCATCCCACAAAGGTGCTCACATCGGGAAATCTGGCTCTGGTTCCTCACTGGTACTGACTTTGTAGCATCCCATGGTTTGACATCTCAAACACTGCCTGCCTGTATCCTACACCTGGCAATTAGCAGTCCAGGCACCCGTCACGGTGTGCTTCCTTCCACCCCAGCACCCCCTGCCACTTCTCCAACTACAGACATAGGGAAACTGCAGAATACCCCTGTAAAAGCTCCAGCTCTCCCCCAGCATCGCCATGTGGATTGTTTTCACCCATAAAACTGAGATTCTCACGTTATGGCACCCTGCCTATGCTGTCTGCAGTGAGCCTGATGTTCCCACACAGCAGCACAGCTTGGATACCAGCGGTGTTTGAGCTGAGCACTCAGAGATGTGGATGTCAGGGAAAGCGACTCGTCACATAGCATTACCTGTAAGAGAAATGAGAAAAAGCTAGAAAAACGCCTAACAATCACTGTAATTATGTCCTCTTGAAATGCCTACACGGTGTGAGACAAGGGCTGGCATATCTTATCACCACTGAACCTGGGTGGATGCTGTTCCAACCCAGTGATTAATAGTCTGCAAGGATTTGTTTTGGCATGGTAGAAAAAATGAGCACAGTGTCTCAAAAAGATGCCAGATGGATGGCCTGGAGCAGAGACCCCCCCAGCCAGCCAGCAGAGCAAGGGCTTGCTCCTTATTTGTGGGGTAACAGCATCCCAGCAGAGACCAGCTCCTGCCACTGCCCCAGCGCTCCTCGAGCTGTTCCCAGTGCCTCACAGAGCAGGTGGAATGCTGGATGCAAAGGGCTCAGTCCTCTCACAGTGCAGGCTGCTGAGCAGCACGAGCATGTGGAGGCAGCATTATCACCATCCCTGCATCAGGTGCACCTCCACAAATAAGTTCCTCGGTACCTTTTCCAACAGGAATGCCAGGACAAAGCCTTCCTTCTGTAGCACAGACTGGTACTCCCCTTCCCAGCCTGCAGACCTCATTTGCCCTGAGGCAATGAGGCACCACATTCTGGGCACCCAAAACAGCAGCTGCATCTCCAGAAGTGCAAAAGTATGAAGCATGTTCCCTTGAGAGGTCACCCACCTGCCATGGAGCAGGTGTGCAGTGTGCCCAGCCTGGGATGGATCTGTTTTCTCAGAACCCTGGGAGAACGTGCCACCACAGCTGACATGTACTCTTATCCTTCAGAAAAGGACATAGCAGGGAGGTGGCAACCACGCCTATCCAGCATCTCACATCACTCATCCCTTTGGAAAGTAAAAGGCAGATCTTGGCTATCCATGCCATCAGGTACCAACATCTCAGTGACTACTGATGCCAACATATCCTGAGTGTGAGGCCCAGGATAAAAGTCCAGCTGGGCCACAAGATATATTGTTTGGATCAGGCTGAGAATCACTTATGCAGTGTTTTATCAACCATAATGGATAGCTGTGCTTGGTAAAATGAGTAATAATCTTGTTTAAGGGCTCTCTCCTGAATCACAGAGTGTTGTTGCCAATGCTGCAAACTTTCCTCACTGCTCTGCAGGCCAAATCCTGTCCTGCAGCAAGCAATACCCAGAACAGAAGATCACAAATAAGGCAGGAAGAGCTTTCTGCCTTTCTTCTCTTTCCTGTCCTTTTTTTTTAGAAATAGAGATAATATGACATCCTCCACCTCCCAGTCCCTCTGATTTTCACACTTCATCTCATCTCAGTCCATCAGCAGTGCTATCTTACCCAGCATTTACCCAGCCTGCTGCTCCACATCCATCTTGGGTGTTTCCCAGGGACAGAGCTCTGCCTGGAGTAAATGGTGGTGGCTAATGGAAGGAAATAGAGGCAAGAGTAATTTACATCAGTTAAGCATTTATTCTGTACACTGTTATTTTGTGATCATCTATAATTTTAATCTATTAACAGCAAAAGGTGCATCTGTTCTCTGGGTTCATCTGGTTTACAGGTGATGTAAACAAGACCAAGGGACTGGTTTGAGGGCATTTGAGGAAATTTTGTATTTCTGCAGCCTTGAGTTACCCCTGAAAGTGAGGGGGGCCACTTGAGGAGGGACAGCATCCTACCTGATGGAGCAGCTGCCTTTAAAGCAAGACCTGCTCCAGTATGTGACACACTCAAGAGCAGAACCATGTGTTGTATGGAGGTGGCCAGCCAGTCTTTGGAGAAAGGAGACACACCACTGCCATCACCCCAGCTCTGGGTAAAGAGAGCCTGGGATTAGATATCCAGGCACCGTGCAGAGCTGGGACCAGAGATTCAGGAGATCCAGCCTTGGGACCCACAGGGAACACACCAGAATCCCAGAGAAAGCAGTTGCCCACAAGAGAGTCCTGCATCCACATCCTCCTGAGACACCTCTTCCCTGGGCAGGTAATGATAAGACAAGGAGTAACGGTTTTAAACTAAGACAAGAGATTTAGGCTAGATGGAAAGAAGAATTTCTTTAAAGAGAGGGTAAAGAAGCTGTAGATGCCTCATCCCTGAAAGTGTTCGAGGACAGGTAGGATGGAGCTGCGGGCAACATAGTCTAGTGGAAGTTGTCCCTGACACTGGCAGGGGGTTGGAACGACATGAGCTTTAAGGTGTTCTCCAGTCCAAGCCTGATTCCCTGGTTCTCTACACAGCATCCAGGACTCTAATGCAGCCGAGCCATGACTCTCACTCAGGGCACCGAGCTCTCCTGCGCACTGAATAAATAACCATTAAAGTTAAGGTAGGTAGCACGTTCAAAGGGAAAAGTCACAATTACAGCCGGGACCACACGTCAGAGTTACGTGATACACTACGTGAGAACACACCCCCCATGTTAGGGAATTAACATATACCCCAGCCTTGTCATCATGATTTACTTTAATTAGCCAGCTAATCAGCTGACGGCGCTGTGGAGCTAGGGCTGGCACTGAGCGACACCAGAGGGTCCCGATGGAGGCAGCCACCCCTGTGAGCCACCATCCCCGCAGGGCACCCCTGAACCTGCGCTAGGGGCTGGGAGAGCACAAGTGGTGGGACTCAGATGTCCCTGTCTGTCTGTCCAGAGGGGAAGGCCTGAGCAGCCCGTGACCGAGATGAGCTTTCCAGCTCCGAGGAACGAAAACACAGCTCGTTGAAATTCCGGCTGCCTTCGCAAACAAAGCCCGCTGCTGCTCTGGACTGGGCTCTGCCTGCACGGCCGGGAATTGGGGTGGACCCCAACACTGCTGCTCAGCCTCCTGTAAACAACTAATAAAGGGGAATAAGTACTAAACAGATCTCTTGCATCGCACACAAATGCCATGGAGACCATCCTCTTTAATGCAAGGCGGTTCTCCCTCTGGAGCCTCCTTTGAACTCTGTTTTCTTCCCAGCCCGGGACCGTATATTCCCTTTCCCAGGTGCTGTCGAGGCCAGCAGCACTGGCGGGCTGCATCCCGCTGCTCTGCCCCGAGGCATGTTCCTGCTTGCACCAGGACATGGAACACACTCATTGGGATTTTGGCTAAGTCGCCTATCTCCAGAAATCACAGCCACCACCAGCAGTTCTGCCCACCGAGCTCTGGCTGCTCCCATCATTCCTGCACTGAGATTTTCATGGCTTTGGGCACGGCAGGACCTGAGCTGGAACGGACAGAGCCGGTTTAGGTATTCTGCAAATTTGCAGCAAACAGTTTATTGGAAACATTTAGCCCTCTTTCTGTTCATTAATGAAGTTCAAACACACTTTGATTTTCTTCATATTTGCTCATTATTTGAAATTGCACAGGGATGCTTTAATGGGGATGTTGCAGAGCGGGGACTGCCTTGCCCGTTGTTCAAAGGAAGCAGCAGCCACAGCACATCCCTGCTCCGGCCCCGACAGGCTCTGCGGGACGGAAACCTGGCAAGGATTCAGGCTCCTGCCGCCTCCCCCCCGACCTCCTCTTTCCGCAGGATTTTCTGCAAGCAGACTTTGCTCCAGACGTAGCAGCGCTTGCTGAGAGCAATTTAAAAGGGTTTGCAAACACCAGCATGGTTCTTATTGAAACAAATATCCACCAATCTGTGCCATGCTCCAAGAGCACCAGCGCTGGGAGAGATCACATCTCCCCAGCTGGTTCGGGCACGGTGCCACGGCAGCAGCCTTGGGGCATCTCAGCCACAGGCAGCCTCCTGCCAGCCCTGTCGACACCACAGGGCACAAGCCTGGGATGCCGTCCCAGTCACAATGGCACCACAGAACAAGCACCGGAGGAGAAGAGAGATGAATGCAGATAGAGAGCCTGAGAGGACACCCCATGACTAAAATACTGTGGTGGGAGCACCCAAGCCCAGATAGAAGGTCATTGTAGGCACCAAGCACAGATTCTCCACCATCCCAACAATTCCTGCATGGATAACAAAGCTCCATGAATGTGAGACTACCACACAGGCAAAGAAATGCAGAGCAGGGTCATGAGTTGTCTCCTTCCCCTGCTTCTTAAGGCACCCCTTGACCTGGAAGAGGTGAAGTCACCAGGACCTGCATGACCATAGTTGGTGTAATCAGAAGGGAGAAGTGTGGGGTAAGACACAAACCCCTCATTAAACCTGATTAACACCAAGAACCAGTGCCACATCTCCCAAGGTGCAAAAGAAGGTCTCACCTAGGCTTAGCAGAGCTTCCTTGACGCAGCTGTGGTATGAGCAGCCACCACAGGGGTTCTCCAAACCAGGACCTGACACCAACCAGCAGAAAGCTTTGTGTGGATGCTCCCAACCTCTGCCAAAACTTCTGTGGACTGAATATTCCAGACCTGCTGTGACATTTGGATAATTCACATATATTACACAATTCCAGTTTATTTTGGGAATTACATGGTGATGGATAGCAAGATGCAAGGAAAGGCCATTATACGCTATAAAAAGCTGCACAGTCTTCCTGACTGCTCCGTGCTCTGTGACAAACCATCTGCTTCGCCTGCACCTCCCTTTGTTTATCCTGCTCAGCTCAGCTGAAATTAAAATTGACAAAAGCAATTTCTCCCGATCAAGTTGGAAAGATAAGGAGAGCGGCTGCTGCGCACACTGCCATAGAAACCTGGGCTACTCCAGCACTTCATCCTCCTCCCCATGCACCAGCTCAGCCTCTGAAGTGAAGTGCCCAGCTGCAGTGGGAAGATCCTCCTGCTCTCGCCAAAGGAGAAACACAGATGGATTTAGCCACAGGAGATCAGTCTCACAAACGCAGCACTGAGAAGGAGTTTTGTTTTATTCGTACTCGGATCCCCTCCCCTTGGATTCAGAAGTACAAAGTGGCCCCTTTGATTAGAAAAGCACATTTGGATGAATTTGGAATTATTTCCTGTTCGAGAGAAAGGAGGGGGAAAGACAGCATATTTTCTTGGAGAACATTTCTGGGGCATTTGAGAACCTTCTAAATTATATTTACACTGCTAAAGCATTTTTCAGATCAAAGCACTCTGAAAAATACGGGTCCAGGCTGCAGACACAGCTGTAGCTCAGCTCTGGCACCAAGCCTCCAGGATTCAGTCCCACAGCCTCAGACAATACACCTGCATGGGGCTGTAAAAGCTGTAGGATGGGAGAGAGCCTCTCCACCTCCCAGCACCTCTCCTCAATGTGCTGGGCCACAGCATCCCCCTTTCAGCCCAGCAGGGTCAGCTCCTCAAACCTATTTGCATCCCACAGTGCCACACAACTCGCGTAGAAGTCAGGAGCCGGAGGCACAGAGTACAGCTCTTAAAAGACAAGGGACCTTCATATTTCTACATCCAATTTCTTTAGACATGTTAATAGCACAAGGCCTTTTTTTCTCTGAGATGCAGGAGCAGCTGCTCAAGTCTCCACTGATTTAAGCTAAGGGCAAGTTTTATGTTTTGAAGAGAGAATTTGGGGGTCTGGTATTTTTCTTTCAAACCTGAGAGCAAAGAAAGACATCACAAAAACACCAAGCTGCAAAACATGCCATTTTCCCTGTGCTGGTATAACTGAGGAATCACTGAATAAAGCTGCAGTCCATGTTCTGACAAATTCCCCAGTGAGCTGAGTAAAGGCTGGAGAAATTCCACTCCAGAAGGTAATTACTTTTTTTTTTTCCTTCCTCAAGTTATTAGAGTCACAGGAAGGTCTTGCAACAGAAGCCACTTGACTCACAGGATCAGCAGCCCAGTGCAGGCTGGATCCCATGGGCTACAGGGACCAGCCTTTGCAGGGCAATATTGGATATTACAGTCCTGCTCACTAAAGTCGCAGGTGAAGACCTCCAGGGACTGAGAAGAGACCAAGGATCACTCTTGATGGGAGCAAGAGCCTCATCAACACAGACTGCACCTTCTGCAGGCATCCATGACGCTGTGACCACGTTTGGCAGCAAAGAAAAGCTCCCTCAGCTCAGGTGAAATGAGAACAGAGGGTGCCTTGATTTGCAGCCAGCATTTAACCTCCTCCCTCTATTGTACTGCTCTTACGTAGGAAGTCTCACAGTTTCCC
Source organism: Campylorhamphus procurvoides (assembly GCA_013396655.1). NCBI lineage: Eukaryota > Metazoa > Chordata > Aves > Passeriformes > Dendrocolaptidae > Campylorhamphus > Campylorhamphus procurvoides. Next base: position 64,119 of record WBMV01001237.1, on the reverse strand, counting down.
AGCTAGAACAGGCACCACAGTCCTGCAGCCAGAGCCGCCCAACACCCACTGCCAACAGTTAATCAAGATTCATCAAGTTTCATCAACTGCTTTGATTGCGTTACACATCAAGGGGCAGATAACACCGATAAACCCCTCTGCATCGAGGGGAAACCAGAGTGACAATGCCAGCAAATCGATAGAGCCATTCTGGATTTGCATAGGATGCATTACCTTAGGATCTGGATCTGCTCCTGGGTTTGTCCAGGATAAGCAAGATTAGATCTGGATCAATCCCAGGCTTACTGGGGCTAAGTAAGATTAGACCACAGATCAGCATCTGTATTGATCATATAATTTGTCACTACTATGCTTGGGAGAAACGTCCCCCACACAGCTAATGGAGGCTGCACCAGCATGAGGGGGTGGCGATGCCAGCCCTGCTCCCCTTGCTATATTCATTAGATGTGTCACTCACTCAGCACAGCCATTGTTTTCTGTGATAAGGCACTTAAAATTCAGCAGCGCACTCTTCCCCACATTTAAATAGAAACAGAGATTTACCCCCGGACATATATTATGCATTAAAACAGCATTTTAAGAATTGGAGTAAGAATTCAACTGACTCTTCATTTATCTGCAGCTAATGAGGCTGCACAAACCAGCACCCCATGAACGCTCCTGCCCAGGCAAGAGCCAGAGGGACCATGACACTGGGATGGCAGGCACAGAGGGAGCAGCATGTGGTCTGGGGAGTAACTCAGGGGAGAAGCCAGCCGAGCATCCAAGGAAGCCGGGTGCACAAAGAGAATGGGGAATGATCTGCAACACCACTTCCCTGACAGCATCTGCCAGTGCTGGCCGATGGAATGTGACGTTTTGGTGTCTGGGATGGGGATGTGACTTCATCTAGACATTGCTAAGTTGCCCTGGGATTTTGAAGGGTTTGATGATTATAATAACTGGTTGGGGTTTTTCTTGCATGAGCTGCTTTTTATGCATCCCTGACTGTGGGAGTTAGAAGGAATCAAAGATTTTCAAGCCTTCTGGCAGCTTTGGGGCCCACTGCGAGCAGGGAGGAGAGGGAAGAACTCTCCTGGCCTCTGAAGTCTGCTCCTCCTCAGGGAGCAGCAGGAAGTTATTTCTGCAATATTGCAGCTGGATCAACGGAGGAGGAGATGACATGAGATTAATGAAATAATCGTGCTCTATGGAGTGAGTGGGGAGCAGGGCAGGATATGGCCCTGGCAGTGCTCCTGGCATCAAGCTGAGCAGCAGGCAGGGAAATCACAGTCACCAGCCTTCTGCCCCAACCTTTTGCCTCCAGCTGCAAAGACTTCTGCCTGCATCTCTCCTGTGCCTTGTTGCCTACTGCACAAAGGAGGGTCATTTCCAGGTACAGACACAAAAAGTTACTCTGTTCAGGAGCACCAAACCACTGCTTGCTTTGTTCACTGTGATAAGTCCAGTGCTTGGTGCTCATCCATCCAAACAAACATCTCCCAGATATCTATGCATTTTTGCAAGGTATCCATGCCCTCCTCTTACTGACTGCAGTATTGAAAGCTAAAGACAAGTTGCTAAAGACAAGTATTTTTGCAAACGTGGCGGGTGACACCAATAAATCACTGGGTCACACTGCTGCCAGGGATATCCTGGTGGACCACCTAGTGATGGGTTTGTGACCCTCTCAACGTGCCCTCCATCCCCCTTTCCACCCCAGGGTCTTGCTTTGTCATTCACCAGGAGCCCCTGGAGGGCTCAGCCACATCTGCAGACACTGGTTTCTGCAAGCAACCCTTGTGCAGGTTTTTTTTTTCCTCCCTGATTATCCCAGTAAATATGTTTCAGTTAATCCAATTTGCTCTCACATTGAGTCGCATCAAACACAGCAGCTGCCAACCAAATATTAAAGACAAAAAAAAGGCAGCTCCAGCCTCTTGCTCACTGTTTGGGAGAGAAGGCTCAGCATGGGCATCACACATTGCAGAGGGCAAGTAATTCACTTGGCCCCCTGAGACACAGCTGGGGCACACCAGTGATCAGCAGCAAATAACATAGGGGCAAAAGACTAAATCACATTTGTACATCCTCCTCCATGTTTCTCTGCATTATTTACGAGAAAACATGTCTTCTAGTCTTTATTCTTTCCCTTTTGCACTCAATTCCTGCTGCAGGCAAGTGAACTAAATGAAACGCTCCAAGCCCAGGTTTCATGAAGCCACTCTGATTAGATTCTGGGTCTAATCCAGGTCTAGAAAGTCATCCCTGTCCCAGCAGCAGGGCAGAGCCAGCTCTCAGATCAGACAGATCCAGAGCCATGCAGACCTGAGCTCAGCAGAGCCAAGAGCTGCCATGCATGGACTAAAAGCCCAGAGCCCAACACTTGTAGCTTTGAACTGCAGATCCAGGTCCAAACTCTGTAAAAGAGCCATGCCCTGAGAGTAGATACATGGGCAGCTGCTTTTGACTCTTCCCTGGACCATCATAAGACAAAGCATGAGCCTGGGGCCACCATGTCAAGCAGCATTTGGAGCAGAGGGCAGACACCACACACCAGCATAGCCTCAGGTTCCTCACCTGAGCACTGTGTGGGTCTGGAGCACTTGCAGTGCCATCACCAGACTGTCTAGACAGCACACAAGGAGCCCTTGCAGGAGTAGCATTGCTTTTCCCAGAAAAATGACTCCTCACCTGTACCACCCCCGCAGAGACCTGGGTAGAAAAAGGTGGAGTGACAGAGGGGCAGCCCCACTCATGGCCAAGTACAGGCAGAAAAGGGACTCTTCCCCTTCCAGAGCACCTGTAAGGGCATAAGGTTAGATCAGGCATCAGCATCTTCATGAAAAACCTACCCCTGCAGAGCAAAATTGATTTTTTTTTAATTAATCTATTTATGGAGTTGAGCTAGCTTTAGGTGCTGTTTAAGCTCCTTTCCCTATGCCTCATGCTCAGCATTTGCATGGTGGGATTAAGTCAGATGGGGGGAGCAGGAGAAAAGATATTAACATCTCTGGGTGCCTAATGTTTGCACACTGACTCTCCTCACAGTCCTCCATCCTGCATGCACAAAGCAGCCCCTCATCAGGGTAGGCTGGGGGAGCAGAAAAGGAGCCCCAAAAGCTTTGGGGTGCAGCATTGGAGAGTCAGCCTGTGGTGCTCTAGCCCAGCAGAATCCACAGCAGCCTCCACCAGAGATCCTTCACACATTGAAAAAAAAGCTTAGCGAGGAGGATTTCTCCTCTCTGTCATTAACCTGACATAATGTCTTTCCTGCTGGCAGCTTTCAGGCTCAGCAGGTTTGTTATAAAATTCATTATCAGATATTGCAATCACAGTCACCTTTATTGGGCTCTGCATTTACAATAATTAGGCCAATAAACACTGATTTATAAAAATGACAAACAGGAACTCCCAGTAAGCAAGAAAAATGTGCTTTCTTCAGTGAGCAGCTTCTCACAGGACAGAAAGAATTGTAAAAAGGCATATACCAATCACTGTAGGTGACAGCAAAGTAAAGCAGGCTCTCCTGGGAATTTCTGCTTCCCAGCCAAGACCTCACCAGGGACAGACATGGGGTACAGATCCCAGTGCCAGGGGCTGCACATCTCTTCCCAAGGGCTATAGCCCCTCCTGCTGCAGAGTTGGAGAGGGGGGAGATGCTGGAGGTGCAATGGGAAGAGAAGACCATCTTCTTGGCAGGTGACATGGAGGGGTAAAGACCAAGGAGGAGGCAACAGAAACCAGGAGGGAGAGTAGGAACAAAGCAAAGAAAGAGAGAAAAATCCAACAAAAGGGAAGCACTGTGGCAGAGAAGAAGGAAAAAAAAGAACCTACTAGGTATAGCAAGGGGAGAGCAGAGCAGTGGGAGAGAATGAGGGGGAGATGGAGCTTCAAGCCTTAATGTCAGGGGAAAAAAATCAGAGAAAGAGAGGAGGGAGGGAGGTGTCATCTGCGAGAGAGCACTGCAGATGCTCTCTGCATTCCCAGACTGCTCCAAAGGTACAGGGGCTGACTCAGTCCCCTCCAGGTGCGTTTTGTGGGGCACAGTTGGGCTGTGACAGGAAACTGAGCCCCCGGAGCAGACCCTCATGGGTATTTTGTGTGGAAAGCAAGGACAGACACACCCCACACAGCAGATGTGTGTAATCATGATCCCAAAGGCAAAGACTCACTGAGTCAAGGGAAGAGCTGAGCTGTAGCCAGCCTGGCTGCAGAGGAAGGAGGCAGCGAGCTCACGGGGTACAGAATGAAACCAAACACAACTCCAGTGGCCCAGCACCACAGGAGTGTAAAGCCAGCCCTCCTACACACCCCAGGATGGGCAGTAAGAGAATCTTACCCCGGGTCAGTGCCCTACGACTCAGGCACCTCCCAAAAGGGCAAGAGCTGAATCACCCAGGTTTGGACAGCACCCCCAGCCACAGTGGGACATCAACTCCTGGGACAACCCTCACTGCACCACCAGACGCAGTCAGGAGCACTGGGGACCCTCTGGCCCAGTACCAGTCAGGCAGCAGCCTCAGGACAGGGCTGCCCCCAAAAGCTGGACGGCAGGAGCGCTGTGCCCATGGCCCCGGCAGCCAACCCTGTCCCGCGGTACATCAGCGACAATATGCTCGTCGTCTCCTCTCTGCACCCCCTGTGCAGCCCATCTGCGATCACACATGGCTGAGGCGGAGAGAAAGCTGCAGAGGAGGAGGAGGAGACCACCCCCTGCCATCCTCGCCCCGCGGGCACACAGCCCAGCATGGTAGAGGTGCCGCTGCCCTGCAGGAATAGGGCTGGTCACTGCACACATCACTGCCGTGACCCGCACACACCAGAGCCTCCTCTCCGCTCTGTTTCCTACCTTTTTTTTTCCTGTATTCGTCCCAATTCCCTCATACCAATCCTCAGCACATCGTGCTCCCGGAGCTGCTGGGAGCCCTGCAGTCCCCACCCCTGCCAGCCAAGGGCACAACCCAAACCCCCTTACGCCCATCCCATCCCCTATATACCCCCCAGGTAGCTGAACAGCATTGGCTCCACCCTCGTTTGCTCATGAGGAGCACCTGATGCCCCAGGTGGAAGCATGGCTGTTTGGAGTGCCCCCCAGCCTGGGGACCCCCAGGGCTCCCTGGCTTCCAGTGAGCATCCAGAAGGGAGCCAGCACCAGCTGATGAACCACAAAATTCATGGAGTTACAGAGCTTTCTGCCACGTCTTTCTGTTTGAGGCAGAGGTGGGCAATCATGCTGACTTTAGATCATTTTATGTATTTTATTGATTTTTAAAATAGCTGCTTAGGACCCTGGAGCTGTGAACGGTTTGTACGTGTGAGAGCTGTGAAAAAGGCAGCGGCGGAGCTGGAGGCACAGGGAAACAGGTAAGGCTGCATGGAGACATCACTGCGAAAGGACCAGGCAAATCCCCATCTTCTGAGCCTTAGAATCTCCCCAGGAACCTCAGTACACACAGGACACCTTGGAATTCATCCTCCCATTGCAGGGCTGTGGCTGCACGTGGTTTCAGAGGATAAGGGAAAATGGTGCTTGCAGCAACACAGAGCAATTAATGGCAAAGGCCATCAATGGGAAATTTAATGACAATCAAAGAAAAATTAACTGCGTTGAAATTCTTTAGCTTAATGGATTTTTTCTTGATTAGTAGCATTTGGGAGTAATTTCAACCCTGTCTTTACTTGCTTTAGTAAGTAAACAACATTAATACATGTATCAGGTGACAATAAAATAAGGCAGGAGCCTATGGGGTACTGAACTGATTCAGCAGGAAATGTTCAGTATGTTAATATTAAATATTTTAGGTTTGCTAAATAGCAATAATATACTAGTTATTCTCTTCACACAATCCCAATGCAATAAAGTCATTTTCACCAAAATTTTTCATTTCCTTGTAGATTTCCCACTGTGAAGTTCTCAGCTGAGGTGAGATGCTGACCTGGCAGTCCCTCAAAGAGGAACCTTGTGCCTCTCTCCATCCAGAGCATCTCTCCATCCTGCAATAGATGCCCAAACCTGCAGGACCACACCCACACTTCTCTGAGGAACCAGGCTGGCCTCAGCCACCTCTTTCTCCTGCACCTCAGACACAGTCATTACAAAATTCCCAACTTCTAACAAAGCAGGCTGGCAATTAACTGCTGCCAGCAGAGCACTGGCATCACTCCGAGCATCCGCCTGCTTCCATGAACAGGGAACTCAGTAACACCCATGGATGATGGTTTTGGGCAATGGGCGATGGGGGGGACATCACTTCAGAGTGGGGGGAGACACTAACCCATTGCCCCAAGGTTATCCTGTTCTTGCTTTCCTTTCTTGTACATCCAAGAGGAGCTGCAGAATATTTCTTCAGAGCTAAACAACCCTCAAACTATTTTTAATAAAAGGCTTTTCGGTGTGACACCAACACACACGTAGCTTTCAATTACATTTTAGCGCTCCCAGTAGGAAGCAGATCTTTATTGGGAAAAGTGACTTACAACAGTGCAGGATTATGGGTTTGGTCTTTGCATTACAGGTATTCAAAGCCTGGTGAAAATAAAAACTGCTCAGCACATATTCTGTAGCTGAGCTAAGCCTTGTGTATGGGGAAGCATTTCAGAAGAAGTTAAGTGTTTGAAATAAAATCGTGTAGTCATCTGGTAGAACAGAGACATGAAATTGTTATTTATCAAGATGAAACTGGCATTTGGATAAAATTCTCCTGCGCTGTTAATAACTTCTGTTGACGAGGGAGTCGCAACAGCAGCAATGAGGCAGCCGTCCCCTGAGCTCGGAGGAGTGGGATTTTTCATGGGCTATGAGCAAGGAGAAGCTTGTGCCTTCAGTAATAACTTTCTGAGTGCCTCCATCAGAACGGCCACCACAAATTTATCTTTTCCTTTTCTCTCCAAAAGCTTTGTCAGTTTTGAATAATTTGCTGTGAGTAGAGGCTGCTGGAGTGCCACATGGCCATGCACGTCTCCAATACGAACTCCAACTCCCTGAGCAGTTTTATCATAATGATTAAGTTTCTTAACTTAAATCAAGGATGTCTCTGGAGTTTCCTATGACGATGTGAACTTAAGATAAACAATGAATGATGAATAGGCCAATTACTGAAACCTCCCTTACTGAAACTTTCAGCTGAGGCTGTATATGGCTGGCTGATAAGAGTGGATACTCGTCCTCTCATCTGGCAAATGTTAGCAAAAACAGGACAGTTTGAAGCAAAGACAGTTCTGTGTAATCAGGCACTGGATAATGAGCAATATTCTTTTGTATGTGATTTTTCCCTTTCTCTGCTGTCTGGGATGCTGGAAGTGGAGAGGGAGCCAGCAGCCTGAGCCACATGCATGCAAATGCTTCGTTCTGGTGCAAATCCCTGCCATCTGCCCCCACAACTGGTCCCAGTCCAAGGCACAGAAGAAGCAGGAGATGGCCAGGGGCTGTGTGGTGGTACTACACATCTCCTGATGGTGAAGAAGCCTTTCCTGAGGAACCCACCCAAACTAGGGGAACAGCCATTCCATAAGCCTGCTGTTAACTTGCTCAAAGCTTCATGGGTGCAACTGCAAAGGGGAACAGACACCTTGGACCACAGCTGAGGATCAAGGCACAGGCACCTTGCACCATAGATGCAGCACCTCAGGCAAGCTCTCAGCCAGTCCTCTGGATGTGTTTTGGGGCTGACGCACCTAAAAAAGCAAAATAAGAGGCATTTCCCCTATTGAGAGACCCTCCCAGTGGAAGACAAGGAGGGGCAAAGGCTGGTCGGGGTGGGCACAGTAGAGTCCCTTTGGTGCTGAGGCTTTTTGTCACTCCCCTGGTTCTGTCCAGGAGCAGGTGTCACCACTGCCAACACACCACCCAGCAGCAAGAGCAGCGTCCCGTGGTAAATGATATGATTTACTTACTGCCTATGGAATTGCCCAATTAATTCACTATCCACATTAATATTATGCCTCATTTTTAACTTTACTGTCTCCATCGTTCCAATTTAGTGCCGCTCAGAGATGCTGCCACTGACCTTAATGGGTTTTTCATTATAACAAAGAGCACAATATTAATCACGAGGGGGTTTCAGCTGGAGGTTTCTGCCCAAGCCCCACTGCTTTGGGAAGCTGCTTTTTAGTGGTTTGGGGACCTATTTTATTTCTGCCAGGCTTCTCGCCCCCACTCACACCGTGTATGATGGTTCATGCTGTCCAGGAGGAATTTCTTGGTATAACATTTCCAGGCACAGAGATTTTATGCAGCAGTCAAGCTACACTGCAGATATGATAGATTTTTCCGGGTAAATTGGAACAAGAAGTAGAAAACTGAAAGGATGCACCAGTCATAGCCAATGAGCCTCTTATTGTCCTGTATAAAAATCAAATGCCTTTTAATCATTTCAAATGTTCTTCTGGGTATCAATTAGTCACACATTAATATCAGTATTGCTTCTCTTCCTCAGTTTGCATCAGATTAAATTCTCCCCTGTCATATGCACTCGCGCTCATTAGCTTCAAGGAAAATTAGTGATTGTTCCCTCTTCATTGGCACTGATGTGAGATTTTCATCACAACTCCTTTTTATACAGAGAATCTGATTGTCATCCTAAAGAGATTGAGGGGTTTTCCCCAAATTGTTGTCTTTTCATGAAAAAACACCCACACTTTTCTTTTTCCTCTAAAACCCTGAACTCTGAGCTAGCACTGGGGAATGAGGGGGAAAAAGAAACATTCCTGATGAGTGTCATCCTGCAGTTTCTGTCACTCTCTGCATCCCAACTATCTGTCTCCTTGTCAGGATCCAGTGGCTGTCGTACACCCACAGCTGCTGAGGGGAGGACACTTGGGGTTGCACAGGGTTTTGCTGCTGTCAAGCCCCTCGATCCAAGGCTGAGTATTCATAATCCTCGCTATGGAGAGCGGCAGTGTGGAGGGATCTCATCCTGCTCCCTACTCTGAATGGGTAGCTGGCTCTGGGGCTCCACATGCGTGTGTGTATATGCATGTGTACGTATGCACTGTATGTGCTCACTCCCACTGCCCCCCATCCCTCCTGGGCAGCACTGCCCAATTTTGCAGGCTGCAGCAGAACGAGCTCTCCATCCCAGCCGCAGGATCCGCCCACTCCCCCACCACTCACCTCGGCTGCTCCATCTCCATCCCCGGCTTTCCAAGCGCTGGAAGGGACTGGTGATATTTATTGAGTTTTATTAACTCCCAGCCCTGGGAGGTTCTCACCTCTTCCAGCTAATTCAGACACCCGACTCCTGACGGAGTTACAGTGATTGCCATTAAAAAGCTTGACATTTACCTTACAACAGTAATAAAATAATAATGCCTAATTTAGTTTACGAGTGGTATTTACAGTGTTTCCTGTACCTTGAGTGGGGGATATGGTGAAGATCCCTCCTCTGCTGATCAATTACGTCTGTTTAACGCCACTGCTGTAATTCTTTCCTGTAATCAGAACCATCTTTCAGTAGAGCTGTTCCAAAGTTTTCCTCTGAAACTCTAATTTTGACAAGAAAAGAAAATATTTTCAAATACTTCAGTTTCCACTGAATAACAAAAGCTTCTGAGCTGGAATTTTCTAGTGAGAAGTGGAGACAGACAAACCTGGTGTCTGCACAGATTTGCTGCATTTAGATTTCCAAAATCTCTCAGATGTTTTCAAAGGCTGCTTGTAATTGCTTTCCATTAAAAAGGGATTTTTTTCTCCTCCAAATAAACTCATCAATATGATTCCCTTCTGTTATCGGCTTCTCAAATATTAAATGCCCCTGCTGTGCTTTACATCTCTGGCGCTGCCAAGGGGCTGTGGGGTGAGGAGCTCCTGCTGCTCCAGGGCCAGGGACCCCAAACCCCTTTGCAGGGAGCACATACACACCAGAACATAACCCCCAGCACACACATGTGCATGATGCTCTCCCCAAACTATTTACCATCTCCACTTTTGTCCCCCCAGGATTTAACCCCAGGGTGCAGGTAGTGATGTCCAGTCCTAGCAAAGCCAGCCCGGACCTGCTAAGAGCAATTTCTGTCTACATTTCTCATCCTGAGCAAAACTCGATGTGGATTTTCTTTTTTTTCAGTGCAATTTTAATTAGTGCATGATGCACTCTGGGTTTTTATTAGAGCAAACAGCTTGGAAAAAGAGTCCATGCCAGCTCTTCTAGTCCAGGAAACCTCATCCTGTTCAGACTAGAAACCTCACTCCGGATTTCTGAAAGCCTTTCTTAAGATGGGTTCACTTCCACGAAGAAATGCTACAATTTCAATAAATGGAAATTTTTGAACACAGATAAAGAAAAAAAACTAGTCAGGAAATTCCTGGCTAGGCGAACTTTGGGGCAAGGCTCTGCACAAGGCAGGCGTGGGATGCCAGAGCCCTCCGTAGGGAGAGATCGGGCTTCACAGCGCCCACACACTGCACACATGTGTGTACGTGCACACCCGTGTCCATGGTCACGCTAGCACACACACAGCTGAGCACACAGATGTATGTGCATACACACCCATGCACACCAGTGCCCATGTGCCTGCACACACATGCTCGTACATACGTGCTCACACACACGTTGCCCCCCACCATGCCCATGTCTTCCTGCCATGCCCATGTCCCCCTGCCATGTCCCCATGCCACAGAGGGACCCCACTGGCAGTCCCCAGGCCTCTCCTGCTGCAGAGCCCTCTCACACGCATAAATAGGTGAGCAGCCCCCTGACTGCAGCAGTGCCCATGTCCCCAAGCTCCAGGGGGACTGGCAGCATTTGCACAGCCTGGGCACCTCCAGCTGGTGGTGCAAGGGCAGAAGTGTAGGCCAGAAGAGGAGATTAAACAAAAGATGTGGCCCTGGACATGTGTGACAGACATCACGCCGTGAGGCTTCATGTGGGCTCGTCTCCAGCTGCGTGGGAATGATTGTACCCTGCAGACAGGAGCGCTGTGGGAGCGCCTGGGGCCCCACAGCTGTGGGGAAAGCTGGCTGCACCTCCATGGGGGCGGCCGTGACCCAGCCTTCCCACCACGTGTGCAGCCAGAGCCTCTCTAACTCCACCTCGGAGCAGGCTGGCGTCCTCGCACACGGAGGAGACCATGGGAGGGACGGCTCGGGAGAGCCCGGAGCACTGCCACTTTCTGGACGTAAGTTCATGGCTTGCTTTGCCACCCTGCATCTCTACAGCACCATAAATATGCTCCTCCTCATACGTGTCCTCCTCCCTCCTCGACTCCTCAGCACACCTTGGCTATCACTGTTTTGTCATTAATTAGGCAGAAGCAACCAAGCCACGGAAGAAGAGCTGCCCCAGGTACCAGCTCTGTGGACTGCTCCTCAGCGTGCTGCTCCTTTCTCTTATTCTGATATTTTTTGGTGTCAAATACCTCTGGAACCCAGCACCCAGAAAAGTAAGTAAAAAATCTTTGATCCAGAATTTCAAAGCCTTGCTTCCCTAGATAGATCTGTCCCCTTCCCCTTAGAAACTTTTAACTACTCCCCAAAAACCAAGCAACTTCACAAAGTGCGTTTTCTCAGACCACAAATATTCATGGGACTTTTAAAAATCTCTGTATTATTCATAACTAGCTTTTACTTTATACAGGCTGGGTTTTTTCCCTGTCACCGCATTCTTTCCCCAGTTGACAATTACAGGGGATGGGAGCTATGCCACGAAGAGTTAAAGTTACTCTTCTTTCACCGGCAGCAAATTTTATGACAAGTAAGAAAATATTTTCCATTTCATTTCAATTATCTTGCCAGAAACCGGTGGAAAAGTCATTATGCCACCGCATAAAGGGGAGAGAAAGCCAGGACGCAGTGGTGATTGATTGTCATGGATTATATTTCTTACTTTAATGTGTCTGCAATGTGAGGGGACGGTGAGACGGATTAGCTTCTGGAGGAGCTCCTGCTAACTGGATTGGGCTCGTTTATTCCCAGCTCCAGACGGACACTGCTGTAAGTGCCGAGCGAGTCAGGGTGGCAGCAGGACCGTGTATCTCCCATCCGTCTCTGCCCGCTGCTGCCAAGCATCCTGACGACTCTGCCAAAACCCTTTTTTATCCCATACCCCAAGTAAATTGCTTAACCTTGAAGCCAGTAGCCTGCCTGGTACCCCTCATTCTCCTTGCCCTTGAATTTCCATGCTCATCCAGGAGGCTCCACTTTGCACCCTGGCGCCAGCAGGTTTTGACAGCTCTCAAGAACATCTCCAAAATACCCATGCTCGGCCAAGGCAGCCGCTTTCCCACGCTGGCATCTCCTCTCTCTTCCCTGCCCCTTGTTGGAGCTGCTCCAACCCAGCCAGGCTGCCCTCCTGCTGGGCAGAGGAAGCACCCTGCTTGCTGGAAACTTTGTCTTCTTATCAGGAAATAGAAATAAATACCCCCAAAACAAAAGAAAAAGCAATAAAAGCCATATGTGCCTCCAGGATCCTGCCAAGATGGTTATAAAGTGTCTACTGTTTCTAGAAAAACAGAGGTCATGCCAGCCATAAGGGGAAGAGACTGTTAACTCCTGGAGGGGAGAATTTCTCCAAGCCAGTAGCACAGAGACATTGTCATAGCCTCAGAAAGGATATGCAGAACACCAGCCCTTGCCATCCTCACCAGTGGGCACTGGCAGAAGACAGAGTCCATCCTGCCCACCACAACACCTGATGGGCAGACAAGTGAAGTGTGAGGTCACAGGAAAGCTGAGATGCTTCTGCAGTGGAGCTGCACACTGATACCCCATGTCCTGCACTGCTGTGTCCCTATGGATATAGGGAAGTGTCTTCTCCAGCTGGCCCGGGACCCCTCAGAGAAAAGCAGGACTGAGGAAGTTGGAAGTTCCTAATATTCAGAACTATAAACCAAGAGGAATTAAACTCTTTAAAGATCAAGAAACCCTTTGAGCTCCCTTAATGTAACCAGAGAGTGGAAAAAAAACTTGAAAGAAGAGTTGTTCCTCCAGGGGGTGGCCTTGGATGTGGCTCTGCCCTCTGCACGGCAGCATCCACGCCGGCCGGCACAGCCGGTGAGTGGAGGCGATGATTCAGCTAACAAGGGGTTCATTGCAGCCTCACAGGGGGACATATTTCAACAATTCACCAGAAAGTGTCATTTTGAGTCATATAAAACATCTCACAGCTCTCTGAACAGCATAGAGCTGGCAAAGCCCAAGTGGGTTAGCTGGACGCTGCGCTGGCCAAAGTAATTCTTTGTAAATGGAGAGGCACTCGAAAGTAAGGTGCCACCTGGGATCCTGCCCTCCTAGAAAAGATTTATGGCACTGTGCACATTTTGTCAGTCAAAGCCAGCAGCCTTACAGCCATTTTAGGCTTCAGACTTTTTACCATATCATAACATCCATTGAGAGCTATATATCCTTATAAAAGCCTCCTGCAGACCAACAGGATATTCTCATGGCTGCCAAGGTGCACATCACTCCTCTAACCTTTCAGCAGGGGTGAAGGTACCCAACAGTTCCCACCTGCACGGCCAGTTCTGCTCCCAGGTGAATGCAAAATGAGGGATACTGACACTGCAAACACTGCTAAGAGACTTTGAACCTCCTCTTGGGGAGAGATGTGCAGGAACCAGGAGACTATGAAAGGGGATTTGGGTTGATACTGAAGGCAGAGCCCCTGCCCCACACCAGTGGGGCCAGGGTGCTGCTTCCCTGTCTCCATGGCCATAACAGGAGATGAACAGGGCTGTCCCATCACCATACCTCCATCCCTCCGCCCTGCCCAGTGGACTTGACGGGTTTTGCACAAGCCCTTTACTTCCACACAGCACCATTTGATTTGGGAAATAAGACTCCCTAAGGCTCGCCAGCTCTCGCTGCACCAGCAGGAGCATTTCTCTGCTTCAAATAGCATCTGCCACTACTCATCCTTTAAGGGTCAGGCATTCACAGGGACTGGAGCGCTGCTGGGCTGGCTGAGTGTGGCGAGCACCTGTGAGGAGGAGAGGGCTGCTCCCTCCGGCACTGCTCATCCCGGCTCCCCGTGGGGATGAGTGCCGCCGGGAAGCCTCCTGCTACACCCTGAAGCTCTTCAGCAGCCCTCGAGGAGGTCTTTGATCCGCAGGCAAGCCTTGATCTCCTCCAGGCAGAGAGAGGCTCTTACCTCTGCCTTTCCAGGAAAAACAGAAGGCGCAGGAAGTGAGCTGGGGACACAGTGATGGAGTAAGTGAGATGGGGATTCAGTGATGAAGCAAGAAATACAGAGACAGAGTGATGGAGTGAGCAAGCCAAGGAGAAGGGAAATGAGGTCCCTATGGATTCAGGACTTCAGTCCAGCCTGGAAATTAATCATGCTACAGAAAGCACCAGCAAGGGCTGAGCTGTGGCAAAACTCCTGGTGCAATTATGGGACAAGGATCTTGTCCTAAGTTAGACACACATCCCAGGATTGGCAGACAAGTTGCCCCTCATGCTGGCTGCATCCTGCCCTTCTGCTGAGCCCTGGCACCTGTGAGCTGCCTCTCCTTGTGCTATCCAGAAGGTTGTTTTGGCTCAGAGCCAGCATGTGAAGAAGCAGCCATTCCCATGACAGTATCAGTGATCACGCACCCAGCACCAACCTATTTGCCCACTGGACAGTGTGTGAAACCAGGGTGGGTGCTGAGCTGACCCCTGTGTGACTTTGGCCCTTACAGGTTTATGATATGGAGCACACGTTCTTTAGCAATGGTGAGAAGAAGAAGATTGTGATGGAGATTGACCCGCTGACCAGGACAGAGACTTTCAGCAGTGGGAATGGCAGTGAGGAAATCCTGGAGATCCATGACTTCAAAAACGTGAGTGTGGCAGTTTGTCCCTGAGACCCTGCAGTCTTGATGGGATCATTTAGGGCACTGTGGAGTGGCCGAAGCAAGTCCCAGGACTATTTGCTCCTGCATCAGGGAGAGCAATGCTCAGACTCTCTGGGGATGCTCTCAAAGGAAAAGAGATGTGTATCTGCATAAGCTCCCACTGGTATTTTATAGTGGCAGGGTTCAGTTTCAGTGAAATACGTCTTCAAATGAGACCTAGTTATTGGATTTACCCTTGCAAAGGAGCACAATCATCATCAGTCTATCCAAGCCCAGTACATTCATCTGTCTGGAGAGCATTAAAACCTCATGACACTGTTGTATGCTCTCTCTGAAACCTAATTAAAATTTGTGGGGAAATACCCTGTGCACTGACATATGGCAAAATTTTGAGCTAATAGCCTAGCAGGAACTGGGGGCTGAGTGTTCATATAACCATAACGGTCAGATGCTATTCTGCATATTTTTATTTATGATAATGAGAGCTCATGATAGTTATAAGGAGAAGAGGAACGGAGTAAAATTTTATGACTACCTGCTTTAAAATATTTGCAAAAATCCCAGTTCTCCCAAACCATAAAATGCAATATCCCTTAGGAGAAC
The DNA here is from genome assembly GCA_013396655.1 of Campylorhamphus procurvoides. Lineage (NCBI taxonomy): Eukaryota > Metazoa > Chordata > Aves > Passeriformes > Dendrocolaptidae > Campylorhamphus > Campylorhamphus procurvoides. The sequence continues at coordinate 48,762 of WBMV01001237.1, read as the reverse complement.
CTGTTAGTGTATCTTAGCACCACTACTGAACAGAGCTGGCACAAAAACATCAACAAAAAATTACAACTAAGCCCTTCTCCATCTGTACCCTCTGTACAATGGGTTATGCATCCTCCTCTTTACCCTGACTGTTTTTTGAGTGTTTGTTTTGGTCCTGTAGGGAATAACTGGCATCTTCTTTGTGGGGCTTCAAAAATGTTTCATCAAAACTCAGACTAAAGTCCTACCTGAGACGACAGAGGCCAAGATCCCTGAGCTTGAGGTAGGTGAATAAATGGGGGCACCTCGGCCCCAACAAAACCCACTCCTCTCCCTGGCACAGGAAAGTAGCCACCATTCCCGCCGCCCTCCCATCTGCTCCAGCCTTCCCAGAAATGCTGCAATAAAGAAATAATGAGTTGTGATCGCTTCATAAAATGCTCTTATTTCAGAGGATTGCTTATAAAAACAAGTGAAAAGAGACGGGATTAGACAGCGACAGACAAAAACCTCTCAGCACAATACTGGAGATCAAGAACAGTAATCCTGTTGTAGTCAAAAGGTCGCAAGGCAGCTCAGGATTAGCAGGCACCAAAAAGTCAATCAAATTGTTTTCTCCAAGATTTGAGGCTCCTGTTATCAAGAAGAATGAGGCAGAAGTAAGGGTTTTAAAAGAGAAGCCACTTTTAAGAAATGCGATTTGAGAAAACTCTTGGTGTACAGATCCAAGGGGTGGAAAGCATCAGACTGGGGCTATTCTCCTGTCCTGCATGGACTATCCTCCCACTGATGTGCCTGATTGCCTCCTGCATCCATTTAGCTTTTACTCACTGCATCCTGCTGCAAGGAACCTCATGTTTTGCATGCTGCATGGAATAAAGCACTCGACTCCATAATTTAACCCCTTTCTGACAGCCTGCCCTGGAGTAGTGGCTCAGTCCCTTGACAGAAGTTGTCCCCTGTCCCCGTCCCCATCCCCAAGGCCCCGGTGGTGGCACAGCCTTCCTGCCTCTCCATTAGGGAAACGACAGGTGTTAGCAGATTGAATCCCCCTCAAGGAAGCTGCTGCAGATAAAACACCAGCAGGACACGTGTTTGAAACGAAGCGTGGGCAGAAACATTTCCCTGAATCATGACCCAAATTCCCAGACACCGATTCTTTGATTATGCCCTAAGAAGCTAATAGATCTTTTCAGCTACCATCGTAAAAGGGATATGACTTCCCAGGCTTTAGCAGAACATCGCCCCGGGTAGAGAGCTGAAATGTAAAACCCAACGAGATAAATGTAGATTTAAGCTCTAGTCATCTCTTTTCAGAGCCTGCATGCTGCCAAACCCTGCAAGCAGCACTGCCCCAACCCCACAACTTCTACAAGACTCCAAAAATGACCCAGACTGGGTCAGGTTGTGTTGGCTCCTTCCTATGTCTTCCCAAAGCCATAAGAAAAAAAACCTCTATGAAAGAGATATACAACTTCAAACACCTTCTGAAGAGAAAAATACCTTTTGCCAGCTTGCTCTATGGGCTACCACCACCAACATAGACAATGTTGCCTTGGCAGAGAGCTCAGCACAGACCCATCCAATAATCTTTATATGTCTCCCTCCCTAAGTGCCTGCCAAAACACACCATGGACGACTGCAACGGCAGAGACATGTGGTATGAATTACAGAATACAGCCGTGCAAAGAATTTCTGTGAGGAATAAATTAAAGTGTTCGATCACAAAATCAGTAGCAGAAGGAGAGCAGAATTAAGTACTAAGAGCAAAGCAGAGAGATGTTTTAATCTTGTGTTTTAAATGAGTTGGGGTGCTCCAGAAGGATATTCCAGATGGTGGGCACTGCACAGGAGAAGGTTCTTGAATAATGTACTAAGGGAGAAGGGAGCAGAATGGTTGTTGACTGAAGGTGGGCAGGAAAGACAGGTCTTGTGATGGGTCCCGCTGTGTGAGGACCAGCTGGGTACTTTGTGTGCACCCAGCGAGCACCATGAGCCAAGGCTGACAAAGTCCAGATGCTTTCTGGGAGGGAAGAGGTGACTCTGGGTAAACCAAGGGAAGGAGAAGCAGCCTGTGGTGGGGAGAGGGCATTTCCCATGAGGGTGACAAGGCCAGGGTCAAATCTTCCTCTTCTTCCAGGGAGAAGAAATCACCACTACTTACTTTGAGCAGTCCATTGTCTGGGTGCCTGGGGAGAAGCCCATTCAGAACAAGGAGTTCCTGAAGAACTCCAAAATTTTTGACATCTGCAGAAATGTGACCATCTTCTGGATCCACCCCACACCAATAGCAGGTACAAGGAGCCATCTCCTTCCCAAGGTGCTCATGAACCCTCTCACCAGGAGCAAGCCTGTCACACAGCCATGGCCCACTGCCATGCCCCTGCTGTGACATGGTGGGAGCCCATTTTCACAGCTTCCTTGTACATCTCAGAAAGGAACACAATGTTGCCCATGACCATGGGAGATAATGGCCAATGTAATAGCAAGTGCTGAAGTTTCTCTCTGCAAAGTGGTTGTCTCTGCCGACTCCCCACCGCCCTGCACTTTGCAGAGTGGCCACCCTCCTCATAACAAGGAAAAAAACCCAATCCTTTGTACCTGCAAAGAAACCAGCACTGCTGGAAACTGGGATGCCTAAATTCTCATCACTGCATGAACATCAGAGTGTGAGCAGACATCTGCATCTAAATCACACGGCAGGGTTGCCACCTCCAGCTGCTCACTACACAGCCCTCACAGAGGTTGTGGCCTCTGAGATCTGCTGTGTAATTACCTGCTCTCTCTAACCCACTTCCAGCCGAACAAGGTAGTTTAAAAATCCCTACTGAGAAAACTCCCTCTGCTCTGCAGCCACAGAGCCACCTCACGTCCCCCACAGGTTTTATCCAGCCAGCTCATGGCCATCAGTGGTCCTGAGGGCATCAGAGAACCCTGATGCAGAGGGAGGCTGGTATCCCTGACTGTTGTCCTCCTTCTGCTTTCTCGTCCCTGCTGCTAGACCTCATCTGCAGTGGTGCTTGTGTCCCAGGTCCGTGGGTCCAGCTGGGTCACCAAGGTCCTTCCAAAGCCTTTGCCAGGATGACAGTGTCCCAAGGCTGCCTGGCATCTCCTCCATCAAAGGAAATTAACACTGCTGTGGGCCTTACCTAAGCTGTAAGTGCTGTAACTGGGCATAAGTTGCCCCAAATTGGGTTGCTTTTCTTGGGGTCTACAAATCCACCCCACTGCAGCAGAGCCCACCATGAGGATGTCCTTCTACATACCCACAGTCCCATGAAGCAGCACCTATGGACACCCATAGCCCATGGGCATGGGGATGGGTCATTATCTCCTACAGCCCATCTCTCAGGCTGGGTGAGAGCAGAAGGCAATGGAGTACTGGTTTGCTGATAGGCCTTTCCCGTACCTTGACACCAAATTTTGGTAGAGACATTCATTTTGGTTGCTGCTTTTGCCCCCTGCTCCGTGGTTGTTGACAGCAATACTTGGGCTCTTCCTGTAGCACCTGAGCTGGCCAGCCTTGAAGGGGCAGAAGAAGAAGACCCTGAGCTGCTCATAGACAACCAGAGCTGGCTGGATGGGGGGAGCGAACATGAGGTGGAGAAGGATGCAGAGGTGGGGCCCAAGCGTCGGGCACGGCAGCTCACCGAGGAGGACCTGCCCGTCAATGACTATGTGAGTGAGAGAATCACACCTGGGGGTGCCCTGCCATGCTCTGGGGTGTCTGGTCATGCTCCTGGGGTGCCCTGGCCACAGTCCTGGGGTATCCTGCCAGTGGTCCCAGAGTGTCCTGGCTGTACTCCTTAGGATGCCCTATCCATGCCCCTAGGATGCCCTGTCCATGTTCCTCAGGTGCTCTGCTCACACCTCTGAGGTGCCTGGGCTGCCCTCCTAGGATATCCTGTCCATCTCCTGGGGTGCCCCAGCCACACACTGCCCTCACTGCAGTGACTCTGCCTCTTCCCTGCAGTCAGAGAACGGGCTGGAGTTCCATCCCCTGTGGGACGAGCGAGGCTACTGCTGTGCCCAGTGCCGCCGTGCCAACCGCTACTGCCGGCGGGTCTGCGAGCCCCTCCTGGGCTACTACCCCTACCCCTACTGCTACCAGGGCGGGAGGGTCATCTGCCGGATCATCATGCCCTGCAACTGGTGGATCGCGCGGATGCTGGGCAGGGTGTAGCACCCACCACTCGGGTGCTGCCCATGCCCCCCTGCTGCATCACCACCCACCCAGGTGCATCCTGACAGAGCCAACACGCAGGTCACTACCCGTTTGATGTCCAGTGAGGTGCAAACCTGCCGGCTGTGGCTCCCTCACCATGTGCATCCCACGGCATCCTGCGCTGCTCCCACGGGGCTGGGGGGAGGCTGCGCTCGAGTGCATCGCTGCCACGGTGAGCAGCAAGAGGCAAACAATAAATGTCTTGTATGAGCGATTGCAAAGAAAATGGAAAGTCGTTTAGTCTCAGTCTGATGCTTAATGGGTCTGAGAAATGATCTAATTGCTTGGCTGCCTCGTCACGAGCATCCATAACTCAGGTGCTGGGACTGCCGGCACTCACCTCATTGGAAACGTGCAGAGGTCCCTAATTTGCTCCCTGATGGTGCTGATGGTTGTTCAGCATGTCCTGACCCCTGTTCCAGCATGTTCTGATGTGTTCAGTAGTTGTTACTGACAGCTCAGAGGTGCCACCAGTCCCCTCTGGAGTTGTGTCAGCACAGGCAGAGGCAGGAGTCAGCACAAGGAGTTCCCTGAGGAACCAAGCAGCCAAAGTCAGAGGGAACAGAGGTGTGAAACACCCCAAGTGCCACCAGTTGTCCCCAGCCCAGCCACAAACAGATGGGCAAAACCTGCGCACAGGGGAGGAAAATAAGTCCTTGATGCTGCAGCTTGCCCTGAGCAGGACACTGCCTGCAGCAGTGCTGAGGGCTAACACCAAAACCCTATGCACTCCTGTGCAGCCTTCCTCTGCCCACAGTCCTGCAGGTCACCCCAGACTCAGGTTCAAGCTGTCATCCCAGAGACCCACCTGCTGCTAAGGAGCTCTGACATCCCGCAGTTCTCACTGGACAAAACCCTCTGTGTCACCAAGGGAGCACACACTGCCATGGCCAGAATATACATATATACACATATAGAGGAGGGAGGAGAAGTCAGAATCTGTTCACTGCCACTGTGCCAGGTGCCAAGTGCCAGCTGCGGTGTACCCAGCCAAACCCGCCTTGCATCCCTGCTGCTCCCACGGGGACATAAGCTTATTTTAAGGGCAGTTCCCTTCATCCCTGTTCATGGCCGTGCTGACAATGTGGTTAAAACACTGGGAGCACAGTGCAGCAGAACTTCCCCCATGGCATCCCAAGGGACACAAACCAGCCTTGGGGACACCAAGCATTTCTGACAAATCCCCTGAGATATTTATCCCCCTGAGAGGGGAGGTTCAGGTACACCCAGTCACAGCTGCTGCAAGAAACCAGAGCCCTGGGGCCAGGCAGCAATGCCTCTGCCCCTGCTTAGTGTGTCCAGAAGGGCAACCAAGGTACATTCAATACCTTTGCAAGGACAGCAGTGTCACAAATCTGCCTGGCACCTCACACAGCACATGCCTGTTTCTCTGGGACATCTCTCCAAATTAAAGTGAGTTGTCTACATTGGTGCTATTCGACCAGGTAAGATCTGCACACTCTGATGGCCACAGTGCTGCCAGTGCCCGTGAGGATGAGCAGGTGGACAAGCCTCCACACTGCCCAGGTTGGCACAATCCATGCTGGTTTTCCTGCAGCAGTTTGGAAACCTCCAGGCTCTCCATGTCACCCTCTGCTGGCACTATCCCTGTCCGTCTGACATCACCTCCTCCAGCCACCCTGGGAAGGGATCTGCCTGTGGGCACAGGGGCACAGACCAGGGTGGGTCCTTCCCTCTGTGCAGGCTTTCAGATGAGGATGGGTTTATCCAAATATGTCCCTGCTTCTCACGTGTCCTTGCCCCGTCTCCATCCATCCGTTCATTGCCGTCAGCCAACCTCCAGCACAGTTTCCGTGCTCTGACGCACTCTGCCTTGCCATCCCAAGCCAGGAGGCTTTCAGCCTGCCAGGAGCTGACAACAGTCTGATTTACTCACCTGGGTTAAATGCAACACAAGGATCTCAGGTGTTCCCCTCCAGGTACCTCCATCAGCAGTGAGGCTGACTTGTACCAGGTCATTGTCCGCACCATGGGGTGGCAGGGCTGGAACAGCTCACCCAACATCAAGACTGAATTTGCCAGAGCAGTGACACTGGTAAAGGGCCACCACTGCTGTTGCCCATGGCTTCACTGCTCCATTTACAGGGGCCTCCTCCCCAGGAATAGGACAGGCAGCCCCGCATCCAGCTGGACACAGTCCATTTGAGTTCTGTTCTCAAGACCCAAAAATGCCCCAAGGCTGGCAGAGCAGAATTTCACCACATCACCATGACATCAGACTCAGTAAGGAAAAGGCTTGCTGATAAAACAACCCAAAGATGAGCAGTAACAATGAACATAAAGGCTTAAATCCACATTTCTTGCCCTGGGAAGCAGCTGGGGACTGCCCAGTGCTGCCCTGCCCTTTGGTCCAAGACAGAGGCCAGCCAAGGATGCACATGCTTGCACTGAGCTGAACTTACCCACCTGGCTTCTGGGCTGGGATGCTCCAGGCCTTCTGCTTCAGCACTGTTACACAACTTCCGCTATGAAGAAAATTCAATTACAGAAGTTATTTGCAAGCACAAGTGCACCAGTGCACGTTGGAGGAATGTGAACTGCAATGGCCAGAGGTTCCTGTCTGGGCCGAGGCGAGCAGGTCACCCCCAGGGGGGCTTGCTGCTCTTCAAGCAGAGCGATTTCCAGGACATGAAAGAAAAGTCGAGGAGGTTTCATAGCGTAAAATATCTCAATATTTATTGTATCTCAGGACAAAAGAGTTCTACTCAATACATAAAATGAGTTGAAGCAGCATATAATACTGACAATCAAGTCACAGCTGACTCGGTGCAAGGACACCTACCAAAGTAAAGGCACCAGGAGCTACATCACCAAATCTCGCTACAGCTTACAAAGAACCACTACAGCTTGTACTTCAAGAAGTACAACTATAAAAAAGTATATAAAACCCAAGGTAAGGGATGAAAGAGAGCTTGGCAACAAGCCGAGACCTGGCTGAGCCAAGGCTTTAGGCAGACAGGGCCGTGTTTTAATGGGGCAACAGCCCCATCTCGAGAGCAACCACATCCAGAGAGCAAGTGGATGTCAAGAGGCTGCCAGAGGGGAGGGGAAGCATTGCTTTCCCAATGCAGGCACTGAAGATGGGCACTGGGAGTCCCACGAAGCCCCCAGCACAGTGGGTTCAACACGGCATGGCACTCTGCACTGCCAAGGAAAGAGCTGGGGGCTGCAGCGCCCGGAGGAATGTGCTGGCTGTAACCACCACAGCTACACTAATTATCCCAGGTGGTGGCACAGCAGAGTAGTGTCAGGACAAGTCCCTGAGCGCACCAGGACAGCTACTGCGCTCGTTTCTATGCGCTAGTCAAGAAGAAGATCAGTCAGTTCAAAGCAAGATTTCATGACGTGACATCCAGAAGAAAACTGGAGGTGGAGGCATCCTCTCTGGCCATGGAGAGCATTCCCTGCAATGCACAAAGACTTAACAGACAGAATGGATTTATACACAGCTTAGAATGACACCGGAAACACGGTCTTGGCAGGTGTCTTCTAAGCACACCCCCCATGCATGGTGCCCCCATCCCAGGGGTGACCAGTCAGCAGCCAGGGATGCAGAGACAGCCCACTAAGGTTACAGACATACCCAGCCACGGGCACAGCATGCTGGGGGCCAGCTACACCATCTCATACTGATTGTTCGTGATGTACCGGGACAGGCAGCAGGCGAGAATGATGCCAATCAACTGAAACAGAATAAAAAATCCACTTACATCAGAGGCAGTCAAAATTAGGATGAGGTGTTTTAAGGAGAAAACCTTAAACTGCTCCAGAGTTATACACAATCCAAGGATAGACAGTGGTGCTTACAAACCACAACAGGGGCTGATGCACTTTGCTTTGGGATTGCTGAAAGTGGCTGAAGCAGAGGATCCTGGAAGGCACCAGCCAAACAAGCTCCTCAGAAGAGATGCTCCACGTCCCATCCCTTTACATTTTGCTTCATGAAGCATCTACTGTTTTATGGTAATTGTGGAGATTACACAGATATCAGGAGAGTCACAGCCAATTGCACAGTCACCAGAGAATGGCAGCACCTCTCCCTATTACAAGGGCAGTGGGGAAGCCAGGCTGCTGTTCTCACATCAGCATCTGAAGGACACGGTACTGCTACCACAACATGCTCTGTTATCACAACACACAGCCAGAGACACCCACACAGACATTCAGGGCCAGATCCTGCACAAGTCTGGCATCCATGAGCGAAGTTAGAGGCACATCAGCACGATAGGTCCCTGTCAGCCACACAGCCAGCATGGCCTGCTGAAGGAGCAATAAAATCTAGGAACTGGTTATAATTCCCAAGCCTGCTGTCAACTGAGATAATTTTGTAGCTGGAAGTGTGTGTGCAGTTCACCATTTGTGTGTCAGCCGCGTCTTGGTGACCCCACAGCAAGCACAGCTCAGCCAAGGAGGAGAGTGGGGTGAGTGGCTGGCCACAGCAGAGTGGCTCAGGCTCCCATGCTCTCCCAAAGCACTGGGTAGCACAATCTGCAGCCAAGGACTACCAGCTCATGCCTCTCCCCCCAGTTCAGTCTATCCATTATGGAAAACACACAGCAACACGCTCATTAGGGCAGAGTATCTTGGCGGAGTTCCTTCTCCCCACGCCAGTGTGGGCAGCCAGTGGTCCTGGCCAGCAGTGCCTTGATGCTCTTGTCATGGCCTCTGTGTGTTGGGTCAAGGGGAGGGTGAATTCAAGCCCCTCCAAAGCCAAAGCCAGCTGCTTAGCACCAAGCAGGGTGCTTCCACAATCCAGTTAAAGGAGGGACAGCTGCACATCCTGCAGCTCCTGCTGTGGCTCATCAGAAAACCCTCAGCACCCTGGGAAACCCCACTGCAGCGTCAGCGTGCCCAACACCCAGCGTGGCAGAGCTGGGGGCAGGGGCCTCTCATTTCCTGCTGGGATAAAGCCTGCCGGAGCAGGGGTTGGCGAGCATGCTGCTGCTGCTGCGGCTCCTGCAGGAAGTGTCCTGCAGGATAAACTAAAGGAGTGGCTGGGGAGCGGGAGGGAGAGGACACAATGGCAGGGTAGGGTATCACGTGGAGGATCAGCCATCAGCACAAGTGGTGCTTCATGGGTACTCACAGGGACCCCATCACACAGAAGTGATGCCAAAACACCTCTGTGATAATGAGAGGTCAGCGGGTAGGAAACGGAAGAGTGCAAATTTGATCCCTGCCAATAGCAGGCACAGGGAGTTTGTTTGTCTCTGTTTTTTCTTAAGTCAGTGGTTTCAGAGAGGAGCTCTTCCTAAATAACCTGGGCTCATGGAAAGAGAACTGGTGCTTTAGCCCTGTGTGTAAGAGACTGGAGTCTGCACAGTGGCAAGATTAAACCCAAGGGGTATCTGTGGAACAGCTGCTCCTCCCTGGCTGAAACCAGCCGTGCCTTTTGTACACATCAGACTTTGAACTGAAATTAAATACCTGCAGAGACACACTAGCTTCACTTTGCACTCTTTCCGAAAGAGGAAAGGGAGATTTACCTGGAAACATGCGATGCCAAAGGAGATTCCAGCCACAACACTCATTTTGGACTCCATTGTTGACGTCACCAAGAAAAAACAACCCTGCAGAGGAGGGAAAGCACACACGTGGGTCCAGTGCTTTCCAATCCCAGGAGTACAAAGTGGCACCTCCCCAGAGCACCAGCAGCTCCAGGGGAAGATACTCCTGTGCAGACAGATATGGGGTTCTGGCTGGCCCCACCCTCCTGACCTCAGCAAAGCCATTTCCCTATCAGTGCTACCCCAAACTCCCAGCCCAGCTGCCTTATCAAGGGGAGTACTGCCCTAGGGCTGTTCCCAACAGGAGCACTGAGCTGAGCAAGGTGACTCATCAGAGGAATTGTGCCTTGAATCACCCAGCCATCCCTGCCTGATGAGGTCACCTGTGCTCACAACCAGATCAGGATTTTGCACCAATGGGAGGAGTCAGCACTGCGAACTGGGAAACTGCTTCCTTACCTGTTCTCCAAAACACACAGTCCCAAGTGCCAATGCTTGGGTCCAACTAGTCCCTGACCTGCAAGGAAGGACTGGGGGGACCTCAGATAGGAGAGAGGACTCCATACCCTTCCCCTACCTGCACTCCAGGGGAGTGTCTGGGCCACAGAATACCTGCACTGATAGAGCAGTTCTCCTTTCAAGCCTCCCAGGGACAGACTAGCCCTTCTCCACACGCCCATCCCTGCCCTCCCCACCTCAGGACTGGCAGGGGGATTTTTCTGAGTTTAACTTACATCCACAAACACTTTCAGCTTGGCCTTGTTTGGGTCTTTCAGATCTTTCTCCGAGCAGTCATCCTGGCTCTTGCAACAGCTCCGAGGGATGCCCCTTTGGCTGAAGTATTCAGTCCTCTCCCAGTCCGAGTAATTCTGCACTCCACAGCAGTGCAGCTGGAGGGGGAAGCACGTTTGGGGAGCACAGTCACACTAGGGTACTGACACCCCAGCCCCACCATCATTCCCATGCCCTCCTGGCCCTTGGCTCTCCAGGAACTGCACCATCTCACCCAGCATCTCCCAAACTCCAAAGGCTGTGACAGAGACGCTGATGTCGTGGGGGGTCCCAGGGGACACCCTGGGGCGAGGGGAGCATTCCCACCCCCCGCCAGCCAGACGCCAGCCTGAGGTACTCACCGTCCTCTGGATGGTGTCGACGGCCTCGCTGTGCCGATCTGCGGTCACATTGTAGTCCTTCAAGGCCAGGTTCAGGTTACTCTCGAAGTTTGTCTTAATCTGCAGGAGAGAGGTCTCAGTGGCCGTGCCATCCCCTCCCGCGCTCCAGGACCTGCGTCCTCGCGTTAGTCACCACTCAGTGATGGCAGGAATGACTCTGGCCGTGGCCAGCAGACATTTCCCAGCCACCAGGCAATTAGAGGTTGTATTAAAGGGCAGGCTGGATGCACTGTGGCAGCAGGGATGCTGCGTGTAATAACAAGGACCTGTGCAGTGCCAGCTCCCTCCTCAAGCAGGCTACTCTGTGGCGCAGGAATCCTCTGAGGAGGGTTTAATTACTGAAATTATTGCAGAAGATAGACCAGAGACAGAAATTACAGTCCAGGGCTACTCTGCCTGTTCTGGTGGAGGGACAGTGTGCCGTGCTGGGCTGACTCTGCACGTAGCCTCGTCCTTCTGGGTCCTTACAGAGACCAAGTTGCTCTTTGGGCTGTTTTAACACCATTTTTGCTAAACTAAGCAACCACTCCCAGCAGCACCTCTGTCCCTCCAGTGACACCTGCAACTGCACTTGGGTTAAAACCAGCACCAAACTCACTCCAAGATGGCAGCAGCCACCCAGACTCACCTCGTGCCTGAAGACAAACCCCACGACGGCAGCCACCAGGACGATGAGGAAGATGAGGGACAGGAGCATGGCATACTGTGGGCAGAAAGGGTGGGATGGGAGGGGTTGGATGGGATGGTGTAGGATGGGGTGCAAGGGGGTGAGATGGGACGGAATGGGGTTGGAACGGGGTGGCTTGGAACAGGATTGGATGCGGTAGGCATGGGGTTTGAATGGGGCAAGTTGGGACAGGACGGGATAGGGACGGGGTGGGGAAGGATGGGACGTTCCAGGATGGGTCAGGAGGGATTAGGAGAGGATGGGACCCCATCCCGCCCTGTCCAGGACCACCCACCAGCTTGAGCATCCAGGTGCTGCCGCGGCAGGTGGCAAAGCATCCGAAGGTGCCCAGGAGGACAACGACGGTGCCGGCTCCCACCAGGACGAAGGGGACATTGGTGGCCTTCTCGTCCAGCAGGGAGAAGTAGACGGCCAGGCTGAGCCTGCCCCAGACGCCCACGGCCAGCAGCACAATGCCCGACACCTGGGGAGAGGGGAAACCTGCCGTGGATCATCGACTGTCGCGACAGCGCGGCGCGGCCGCGACTTGTCGCGGGGGTGAGGGCTGTGCGGGGCGGGGCGGGGCGGGCGCTCACCCAGAAGATGAAGGTGTAGGTGAGCAGGACGCTCTTGAGGCAGGTGATCACCGGCTTGGTCTGCAGGCGCCGCGACGGGGACGCCATGGCCGACAGCGGGAGAGTGC
>WBMV01001237.1:22715-36467 GCA_013396655.1 Campylorhamphus procurvoides | reverse complement strand
CTGCCCGGCCCATGCCACCATTTCCTGCCTTCCCGGTGCCACCCCCTGCCTGCCCGTGCCACCTCCCGCCAGGTGCCAGCCAGTTCCTGCTCTTCTGCCCCAGCCCCAGAGTGGCCCCCCCTCCTGTCCAGGTGTCCGACAGGAGAGCCACCCTGGCCCCAGCACATGGCACTACCCTCCTGCCCTCCGTGGGCTGAGCACCCTCATCCCCTCCCGGGATGTCCCCGGGCTGCAGGGGGTTCTGGGCTCCCCACAATCGGCAGCAGCGCCTCCCGGAGCTCTCTCCTGCCTGGAACAGCATGTTATTAATCAGTGCTCTCACTGGTCTGGCCGCCACATAATTAGCCCATTGAGGCAGCACGTCCTCCCCCCCTCACCATCCTGTGCCAACGCTCCTACCTGTCTATGCCAGGCTCATCCCTGGCTTTTCCTTGCCCATGCAGCCCCATGCTCCAGAGCCCAAATTCCAGGTGGCTCCTGCCTTGCCTCCCACCTGACCCCAGCTCAGCGAGATGTGGGGCGGTGGGTTCTAACGAAGGCACTTCTTTACTTCTGCCACGGGGGCTGAACTTCAGCTGGAAAGCAGACCCCAGCTGGAAGCGCTTGCTTCAAGAGCAGTTTCGGAGCCCGCCGTCTGCAGCGGAGAGTTTCACTCCCTCCCTCCCTCCCGGCAAGAGGTGGGAAAAGGGTCCTGGCTCCTGCGGTTTTGTGCTTGTCCCCCCACCCGTTCCCGGAGCCAGGCAGAGTTGAACAGAGCCTCAGCTTGGCTCTCTCCTGTGTTTAAACAGGCTCCTGGCTCTTCTGCTTGCGGAGAAAAGCCTCTTACAAACTTTTAAAGCCTCGGAGAAACAGGAGGAGCGTTGGAAAACGAGCGATCCTAGGACTTACAATTTTTTACAATTTCATCATTTTGGGCCTGACTCACGGCTTTTGAATGTTTGGGACGGGCAGCCAAGGGGGAAAGTAAGTTTACTCAGCACCATCTGCACAGCCAAGCAGGAGGGACAGGCGTCTGTGCGGTGACAAGGCGACAGAGGGGGCCGCCGTCCTGCTTCCAGCCCCTCTCCATTCTCGCCGGGGCTCGCTGCTGCTCACGACCCAGCACGGCAGGTGGGCTGCCCGGCCCCCCAGCATGGCACAGGAGGCGGCCCCCGTCCTGCTGGTTGTCCTCGCCAGGCTGGTGTCATCCACGTGGCACGAAGGTGAGTGCCGGGGTGTGTGGGCACAGCGGGGTGCCCGGGGATGGCAGCATGCAGGGTCTCTCTCCTGTCAGGGGTGCGTGGTGGGGAGGGAAGGTGTTCAGGTGCACCAGCGCTGGGAGAGCATCAGCGCCTGAGAGGGCTGGGTGCATGCAAGGGTGTGCAGTGGGGTGCAGGGAGGAACAGAGTGGGTGCTGGGGGGCATCCAGAGAGGAGCAGAAAACCAGCCTCTCCATCACACCGCTGCCTGCAGGAGTGCAGCACCCCGCTGACTCCCTGCTCCCACGGGGACCATCGGCCAGCAGATGTTTCCCTGGATGAAGTACTCAATTCCAACCCCCCACTGCTGGGCAGCTGCATCAAGACTCACAATCCTTGTTTGGGGGCAGTTTTCCCATTCCCTGCTCCTATCTCATCCCCTGGCCGTGCTGCTGCCTTGTGCAGCTGGTGCTGTGAGCTGACCCCAGGTGAGAAGGAAAAACCAGCGCCTGTAGAAAAAGGGAACATAGCATTAAATGGCACATTTGCCTACTGGGACACAGTGCACTCCATCCCCAGGGCCCTCGGCATATCCCCTTGGGAATCAGCCCTGCTCACCAGGTCACCAACACATCTCACAGCCAACCACATGAGTACCACCCCTATGCTCACCCCTCTGCTCTCCAAAGCATCAAGGCAGTGTGGAAAAGGCATCACGATAATCCCGGAATGAAAAATCTGTGGGTGACTTGTGGGAAGCAGCGGGGAGTCACTCTGTAGTAAAGTTCATGTTGGAAAGATTTGTAATGGGTTTTCTTCCCTGTGACAGCAGGGCTGCTGCTTGGACTGGCCCCAGCAGATACCCCCTTCCCAAAACCCAAGAGAGGGAGAAGGGGAGATTGGGTGCAGCCACAGCAGGGCTGCCACTTCACCTGGGGTCCCTTCCCAGGCTGAGCATCCCCGCAGGAGTGCGGTGGGGTGGGCTGGCGGCGAGGAGGGGGCAGCGCTGGCGGGGGCCGGCGGAAACGCTGCGGAAACGTGAGCTCAGTGCTGGGGAATGTCGTGGCCGGCCGAGGCGCCGAGGGGCCGTGGGGGAGGATGCCAGCCCTCTCCCCCTGCATGGCTCTCTCCCCTTTGCTCGTGAAGATACAGCGTGGGCTGGAGAGTGGCCTGCAAGGATAGCACAAGGTTGTCTTCGCCCCATCCGTGAGGCCTCTCTGTGCAGCATGGGTGGCGTGGGGCCAGCAGCTGCAGCCAAGCCCCTCCAGCAGCTTCGCCCTTCTCTAAAGCACAGGCAAAGGGCTGCATTCCCACGAGATCCCGGTTGGAGAGTGTGCTTCTCATCCCTTGCTTTGGCCAGGGGCTGGACAGGAGAGAGCAGCTTTCCTTGTTCCCTTGGGACGCCCCGTAGTGGGACGGTGCCATGGGAGCGTGTGGAAGGACTTCCCGGCAGCATGAAGCTGGGGGTCGGTGCCAGCCCACTCTGTGCCAGCCCCCGTTTCCTGCCATAACCACAGTTGCTCCTGCAACTGTTTAGTCTACGGCTGGTGCCAGCACACACCATGCCACTGGGGACTGGGCTCCCAGTTTGCCTGGCTTAACCCTTGACAGCAGCCCCAAGGACACAGGACAGAATCTGCCTGGAGATGGGATTGCTTGTTGGGAGTTATGGGATGTTTTGCAACCATAAACCACCTCACAGCCCCCTCATCTCTTTTCTCCTCCCCAGGGTCTGGCTACTATGCAGAGAGTCACACAAATGAAGTGTATGCAGAAGAAACCCCCGCTGAGCCTGCCCTGGATTACCGTCGAGGTAATGGCATCCAACCCATTCTTTGGATCCTCATGGGAAAACTGAGATACAGTGGGAGCCTCCCTCACCTTCCTCCTCTCCCACAGTGCCCCAGTGGTGTGCCACACTCAACATCCACCGTGGAGATGCCACCTGCTACTCACCCCGCGGCAGCTCTTACCGCAGCAGCCTGGGGACACGCTGCGAGCTGAGCTGCACCCGCGGCTACCGCCTGGTGGGTCCCAGTGCTGTCCAGTGCCTGCCCAACCGCCACTGGTCTGGCATGGCGTACTGCCGACGTGAGTGTGCCCAGCTCTTGCCTTGCCAGCATTCCCACAGGCCCCCCCAGAGGCCAGCCTTGGGTGCTCTCCCCACTCGCATGACTGGCAGCTGCTTCCCTCCCCTCTTTGTTCTCTCCATCCCAGAAATCCGGTGCCACGTGCTGCCGGCAGTGCTGCGGGGCTCCTACGTGTGCTCAGCTGGAGTGCAGATGGATTCCCGCTGTGACTACACCTGCCAGCCCGGTTACCAGCTGGAGGGCGACCGGAGCCGCATCTGCATGGAGGACGGGCGTTGGAGTGGGAGTGAGCCAATCTGTGTAGGTAAATTATCACCCCACACTGCTGGGGCACACAGGGGCCAGTCACCTTCCCTCCCTGCTGATGTCACCCACATCCAAAATGGGAAATTGCCAGGTGCTGGCTCTTGTACCTCCCCACCTTGGGACCCCTGTCCCCTCTGCTCCCCATAGTGCCATTAGCCCCAAAGCACAGGCACCAGCCTGGGATTGGGGCACTACAGCAGGTCCCGATGGCTCCAGGGTGCCTGGGCTGTGTACAGCATCCCTGGGGTGGTTCAGTGTTAGGGCCGGTGCCTGGCTCTTGTAGCCCAGCCCCAGCATCCACAGGTTTCCAACACCCTCTCCTCCCTGTGGGCAGACCTGGATCCTCCCAAGATCCGCTGTCCAGACTCCCGGGATCGGATAGCTGAGCCAGGCAAGCTGACTGCCACTGTCTACTGGGACCCTCCCCGTGTGAAGGACTCTGCTGACGGCATCATCAAGAGGTGAGGGTGGAGGTGCCACAGGCACTGACAGCAAAGGCTGGAGGCCATGCCGGGTGCCCCTGCCTGGGGCCCTGATGGAGAAACCTGTCTGCTGGGTTCAGGGTGATGCTGCGGGGCCCGGAGCCAGGCTCTGAATTCCCTGAAGGAGAGCATGTGATCCGCTACACCGCCCATGATCAGGCATACAACCGAGCCAGCTGCAAGTTCAGCGTCCGCGTCCAAGGCGAGTGGGCTCTCCTGGGGCTCCTGGCTGTCACTCCCTGGCTCCAGGCTCCACACCCCATGGCTGGGGCTGTGCTCCATCTCCCTCAGCCTTCACCCAGCTCCCCTCTTCACAGTGAGGCGCTGCCCTGTCCTGAAGCCTCCACAGAATGGGTACATCTCCTGCACCTCCGATGGCAACAACTACGGTGCCACCTGCGAGTACCTGTGTGATGGGGGCTATGAGCGCCAGGGCACCTCACTGCGGGTCTGCCAGTCCACCCAGCAGTGGACGGGCTCCCAGCCCGTTTGTGCACGTAAGTGGTGTGGGAACGACATGACCTGCCCATGGTGATGCCTGGCACTTTGGGGGGATGCTGCCCAGCAGCACGAAGGAGGGTTGGGGGACACAATGACACCTCCCCACACACTTGTCTTGCCCCAGCCATGCAGATCAACACAGCTGTCAACTCGGCCGCCAGCCTGCTGGACCAGTTCAATGAGAAACGCCGCCTCTTTGTCATCTCGGCCCCCGACCCCTCTAACCGCTACTACAAGATGCAGATCTCCATGCTGCAGGTGAGGAAAACCTCCTGATGCTCCCCTCTCTACCTCCACCTCCATCAGAGCCTTACTGCCTCTCTCCTCCACAGCAAGCCACCTGCGGGCTGGACCTGCGCCACGTCACCACCATTGAGCTGGTGGGGCAGCCCCCACATGAGGTGGGACGCATTCGGGAGCACCAGTTGTCCCTTGGCATCATCCAGGAGCTCAGGTAGGGCAGACTGGAGGCAGTGCCTGCACTATGCACCCTCATAGGTGCCTGTATGAGGGAGATGAGGACACCTCCAGGGGTGATGAGGGTGCACCCAGTGTGAGGGTGCAGTTGGATTTGTGGACAGTCCCTTCCTCCTGCACCAGAGGGACTTGTGCAGTGGGGGGACCCCCCCAGCAAGTTTGAATGCAGCATCACCAGAGCCCCCCAGTACTTGCAGCCCTGAGGAAGAGGTGGGAGCCCCCACTTACAGAAGGGCCTGAGCATGGTTGCATGAAGTGGGCAGACTCAGCCCTCAATGCCAGCCCCTGGCCCTGACCAGTGACCCCTCCTGCACCCCCAGGCAGTTCCTGCACCTCACCCGCTCCCACTTCAATGCGGTGCTGTTGGACAAGGCAGGCACTGACCGTGAGCGCTACATTGCCCCTGTCAGCCCCGATGAGCTCTTCGACTTCATCGACACGTACCTGCTGAGCGAGCGGGAAGCAGCTCGGCGGGCACAGAGCGGGGACCCCTGTGAGTGAGCCAACACTGGGGAGACACCCCCTCCACTGCCCTCAGGGGATGGACACCTTCCTTTCTGCTTTTCTAGTCGCCCACCATAGAGGAAGAACAGGGTGCCAAGGACCCCCGGGGAAGGGGAGCCCCTCTCTGGCTGTTCTAGCATGGAGAGGTGAAGAGGGATGGGGACAGGGGCCATGTGCCAGCAGTGTCCCCACTGCCCAGCAGCCAGGAGCTGTCTCCAGCTGGGGGGTAGGGTGACTCAGCTCAGCTAGGATGGTGGTGGGAGTCACTGGAGTGCCCATGCTCAAATCCCAGGGCAGGGGGGAGATACGGAGCCAGAGCAGAGGGAGAGTGGGCAGGGCAGGGAGGGCAGGCAGGACAGTAGTGTAACAGCAGCTAAACACAGCAGCTTCTTCCTCCCCATGGCCACCCTGTGCACAACCCTCCCATCCAGAAGGCTCTTATTAAAAGCAAATGGCCCCACACTCAGCAGAGCCTGTAGCAGCCAGCCAGCAACGCAGCCCACCCCAAGGGCTCGCCCTCCTCCCTGCCACTCACTTCTCCCTCCACCACCCACAGGGCACCCTTCCTGGGAACTGCTTTGGCAGTAGAATATTACCTTGAAATAAATAAATTTGTATAAAAAAATCAACGCTGGCAGATGTGTGGCTGAGAGGCCTGGAAAACAAATGTCTTCTGGGGACCATTGCCCCCAGCCCTCCCAGGATGACTCCACATGGCTCCATTCTGGTCCCTGCAGACAGGGCTGGGGCTGGGCTGTGCACATCGAGTTGGGTGGAGAGGACAGGGAGGGAGCAGACTGTGAAACAGAGAGGGTGGGAGGAAGAATGGAAAGAATAAAAACCCAATGACATTTCAAAGCATTTTGCCTGGGGGGGGAAGAAGGGAGGGTCCACAAGGACTCCAGCCTGAAATCTGGTGCAAGGCTTATGACAAAAAGAAAGCCCTTTAAATGCAGCTAGGCCAAGAAGACTTTCTGCCCAAGCCTGTTTAGGGAAGGTCATGTTTATTAAAGAAAAAAATAATAATACAACCCACATTTGGCAGCCCTGCCAGGCCCAGCAGTGAGTGTGGCTCTGGAGCAGCAGTGCCAGCCCTCAGCTGAGTCCCAGTGCCACAGCCTACCGCCTCAGCTTGGCCATGGTGGAGCGGAGCTGGAGAGTCCCCTCTGCCCACGAGCCTGGATACTGGCACATCTTCTGCCACAGGTTCAACTCCTCACCCATGGAGTCCATCCAGTCCACAGCCTGCCCGTTGCTCATGCCTGGGAGAAAGGATGGACATGGGCACAAGTCACTGCCAGAGCAGGCTCCTGCTCACAGTGCAGCAGCCTCAAGCAAGGCTGCATGTCCCCAGGGTTTGATGGGACCCCAGGGCTCCTCACCATTGCCCACCCCCAGGCGGACACCCCCAAGGAAGTCGTTGCTGGACAGCGGCTCCCGGTCCCAGACTGTCAGCTCCAGGCAGATGTGCTGCAGATCCTCAGGGTTGATACCATTGTAGACAAAGGTGTGGTTGTAATGAGGGTTCAGGGTCTTCTTCACCACAGGAGTCTTCCTCTTGGAAGCTTTGTTTTTGTGCGGCAGGAGGTAGCTGGGGGAAGCAGTCCTTTGGTTAGCAGCACATGGGAACTGCCCCCTGCTCCGGATGCTGGGGCTCCTCAGCACCCCAGGACCTGGCCTGGAGCCCCTCTTCCCACCTTCCCTGACATGGCTCCAGAAGGATCGTGACATCCTGAAAGGGGTGGTCTCTTCCCTGCCTCCTGAAAAGCCACTCAGCAGACTGCAAGTGGTCTGAAGAGGGCAAGGACTGGAGCCTCCTCGCCCCTAGTCATGCTGCACCGTGGTATGATGACCTCTGGGAAGGTGAATGGACACCAACTGGAGCCCTACTCTCACAGAGCCTCCCACCACAATCTCTCAACCAACAAAAATCCAGTAGAGCACCTGCTATCAGGAACATCTCGTCTCTGGTCAGATAGTGACTCTCACTGTACCAACACAGGCAGTGGAGGGCAGCTAATGGAGACACCCTGGCCTTCTCCAGGTCCCCATCCAGCATTGGGAATACAGCCAGGGAGGACAGTGCCTTCATCACCCTCCCACCCAGCACCCTCACTCACCCCTTGACAAAGCTGTCTGAGGTGCCCCCAGATTTGGCAGCTGTGAGGTTCTTGGCTTCTTTGATCCACACCTGGAGCTCACCGCCTTCTCCTGTTTTGCCTAGGAAAAACCCAACACATCAATTACTCAACCTTACTTTCCATCACCACAGACTTCTGGAAAGGTCCTGCTGAACACCCTATTTCCCAGGGGCAGATGCAGAGCCCAGGCAGGCATTTCCTCTTGCCTTCTCCTGCACTGGCCCTGCCTGCTGAGGCAAAGGTGGACAATTGCTTCATGCAGGTCCAGCCTGGTCCAGCCCCAAGGAAACACTGGGATGGCTCAGCCAGCCTGAGGACAGCTAGGTCTGCCCTGACCCGGAGCAGCCTTGCAGCTGTTGGAGAGAAGGCTGCAGTGACACCACCCAAGAAGCCCTCCCAATGCTAGCTCACACAGCCACGTGCAGATCCTGCAAGGCTGCACAGACATCCTGGAGCTCCAGCGCTTACCTTTCCTGCCATTCCCAGCCCCAGGGTGCTTGACAGATGGAACGTACTTCATGGAGACAACCAACTCCCCCTTGTACTGGTGGAGACCAGCAGCATCTGCCCCAGTCTGCAAAGAGGTGAGACTCACTGCAGAGAGGCCACAGCAGACATGGTGGCAGCCTGGCCTACGTGCAGCACCTCCCCAAAACGGGATAAAGGGCTTGGCTTCTCCTAGATGTGGTTGCAAACCCTCCCCAGCATCACCAGATCAACCCAGCTCCTTTGGGATCTTATTTTGGCTCAATCTCCTGAGAAGGAGGAGGGAAACTAGGCTTGAGGCAGAAGATCTACCCTTTTCTTACTAAAACAGCACTGCTGTCTGCTTCTGGGGTCTTCATTTTGGCAAAGATTTGATTTGGCACAAGCCTTTTGGCAGCATACAGCTGAGGTCTCTGCACCCCTCTGCCCACCAAGGGCTATACCACTCAACAGAGCAAGGCAAGGGAGGCTGTGGGCAGGAGGGACATACCTTGCCATGCAGGGGCAGGAACTCCTCCAGGTTGCTGTCAAAGTTCCAGGAATCCAGCGGGACCTCCACCTCCCCAAGGAATGTGTTGCGGCCAAAGCGATCATGGTGCCAAACTGAGAACTGCAGCGTCCTCGCCAGCAGGAGGGACTTGTTAATCTCATACTAAGGAGAGAGACAGGAAAACCACCAGTGAGCAGCACACAGGGACAGGCCTGGCAAACACCATTAGCCACAGCTCTCAATCAGGAGAGGAGACAGGTTTGAGGAGCAATGGATTCACACAGGAGCCTGTTCTTTCTTTCCCTGCCTGCTGAAACCTCAGAGTTCTGGGGCAGAAGGACAGAAGCCTGTGCTCTCCAGGCAGGTAGACCTCAGAGCCAGGGCCCATGGCATCCAGCCACCCGTCCCACCACAAGCAGAGCTCTGCCAGCCCACCAAATCTCAGGGGATCAGAGCACAGGACCTTAGCAAACCTGGGTGTAGGAGCCTAAAAACCAAACCACAGCTCCCACTTCCTACTGTCTGAGAGTACCTGGCCTCAGTGATGCACTGCCAGGCTCAGGGACCGAGTCAGCCAGTCCACCACCCCATGGTGGCTGCACAAGGGGTGGTGAAGGACAGTGCAAAGCTGCTCTGCCTTGGAGCCCAGAACTGCCTTATTTCTGCCTCTGCAGAAACCAGAGGAACCTCTGCCAGAGGAACCAGGGACACATCCTGTGATATGTTCACATCTACAGCTGTGCCTCCATCCCACCATGGCACTGGGACTTGATACCATGGCCAAGCCAGAGCAGTGACCCAGTCTGGGAGTGAATTTTTCCAGCTTTCAGGGTGCAGCCTCTGGCCACTGGTCCTCTGTAGATCCCCTGCCTCACAGTTAGGAGGCCAACCCTCCCCTGGCTTGCTCCAGCAGCATCCCCACGACTGAGTACTTGCAGCTCAGCCCATCCCTACTCACCTTCAGCAGCTCATTATACAGGGGGTTGATGGTGTTGCGTTTGATCGTTGTCTTGCGTTTCCCTTGCCGGGATTTGTCAGGCAGAAGGTAGGTCTTCACATACCTGAAGGGAGGAGAAGGCAGCACTTCACCAATGTCCCCCCACACTTAGCCCTCCTGAGTGCCCCAGGGCAACCCCAGACTCCCTGCCTTGCCAAGACCCCCCATTTACAGCTCCTATCTCTGGTGGGCACCCCACAACCCACCACCAGAGGTGCCACCAGTGATCACCCCCCTGGCTCTCACGGGTTGGAGCGCTTCTTGCCCTCGTCACCATAGGCCAGCTGACGACACTCCTTCACGTGAATGAATAAGGTCTGCGTCTTCTCCTCGTAGCTCAGGGAGAAGGAGATGCCCCCAGTGACTGCGACACTGCCGAAGTCGCCGGCCTCGCTGTAAATGCTGACCATGCTCCCCAGTGTGCTCTGGAAGACATGGTAGGGCTGAGCTGGTGCAGCATACCTTGGCTCCTCTTCATCCTCAGCAAGGCTACTTCACATGCTTCCTCCACACAGCTGGCCTCACCCACTGTGGCTGGGGATGGCCACCAAGTGCCTTCCACCTGCATGGAGGCTGCCTGGAAGAAAGCTGAGTCTCTGCATTTCAATTCCCTTCGAGGAGAGGAAGCCCCCATGCCTCTGGCTCTTGCTCCTACACACCAGGAGCTGCCCACCCTGCCTTTCTTCCACCTAGCCCATCAGCACTGCCTTTTCTCCATCATTCCTCCCTGCAGCAGAGCAGAGCACAGCCACTCCACGAGGACTCACCGAGGAGGTGCCACTGCGCATGCTGCCCCGGGCGACCCGCTGCCGGTGGATCTCCACCAGGTTATCAATGTCCTCCTCCTCCTCCTCCTGCAAAGGACACAAGCCAGCTCTGTGGGGAGCAGCAGGGCACAGCCGGACGGATACCTGGCTCCTTCACATGGCAGCCATCTCCACGCCACTCTGAGGGTCTCACCAGCTCCATGTTGAGGCCAGGGACCGACTTGCTCCTGTCTCCCAAAGAGCCACCTTCCCCCATGAGGTCCTCGGGGCGCAGGTCAATCACTGACTTGGTGTAGTCTGTACGAGAAGTGGTGAGCAGAAGGCAGCAGCACCACGCAGGACTAGCACAGCCCTGCTGCTCCCTCATGCAAAGAGCTGCCCCAGTCTTTCCTATCTGCACTGAAAGCCCGCCACAGCCCAGAGGAGCAGCTGTCCACCCCTGGCTGTGTCAGCACCCAAACCCCCTGCACCCATGCAGCTCTCACCTGCAGGCCTCACCACCCGCCGGGGGTTCTTCTTGAATATTGTTTCATGTTCATCCACCAAGGCACTGCTGCGGGTGCCTGTGGTGGCATCCTGCGGAGGAAAGGTCCTGTCAGAGCAGGGCAGGGCTGGGCACCCCGCAAGACTCCCAGCCCCATGCCCCAGGACAGGGCTGAGCCTGCTGGAGCAGCGTCACGCACCCGTCCATCAGAGAGCGTGTTTTTGGAGCGGAGAGGGAGGGTGAGGCTGGAGGCAGCAGGTCCTGCTGGTGCAGCAACCTGTTTTCCAGTGACAGCTCTCTCCAGGGAGTTACTCCTGCAGAGGACATAGAAAGGTCTGTCCCAGGCCACAGGTACGATGGGAGAGAGGTACTTTACTGGCCGGAAAGTACCACTTTCACACAGGCTCCCTGGAGGCACATGAACTCTCTGTGGCACCCCAGCCTGGTAGCAGAGGGCATGCCTGCCCAGGGACAAGTCTCATCCCAGCCAGAGGAGCTAGCTCCCCCTCACTAGACACCCTTCAGATGAAGGTTCTCATCGTTTTCCAGCCAGTCTTGGCAAGGACAACCTACCCAGGAAGCCCCTCACCTGCCCCCCACATCACCAGGACTAGATCTGTAGCCATCCAGGCTCATGTTTTCCATGGACTCTGTGTCACTTTTGCCATCCCGAGGGTCTGAGGCATCTGGAAACAAACTGCAGACAAACAAAACCACAGGTATGTCCTGTTTGGCAAGGAGGTTGGTCTGAGAGCTTCTGCACCACCAGTGATCTGAGCAGGGTGGCAGCATCGCTCCCATCCCCGCAGCAGATGAGGGCTAGTGCCTGGAGCAGGGGGAGAGCAGGGATTCTTACCTGGACCCCTCCCGGGGTGCAGGGGGGCTTGGCTGCCGGGCTGTGGCAGAGCTTTTAGGCTCACCAAGCTGAGCTTTCTGGAGAAGCGTTTGTCCCACAGTCTCTCTTTTGCTGGCTGGAAGGAGAGAGGCATCAGGAGGACTCCTGCTCCAAGCCCCTTGCCTGAAGCAGGAGCTGCTCCCATCCAACTCCACGCTGGGCAGAGGAGCACTGGGGAGAGGGGGAGCATCCCAGATAGCTGGGCTGTGGGAGAAGGCATTGCTGAGGCACCCCTACCTGCCGGCCTGTGCCGCAGGGACAGCCGCACCATGTCGCTGCCCAGGTGGTTGGCAAAGCGATTGACCCTCTGGTCATAGAACCAGTCACCTGTTGTCTTCTTCAGCTCACTGCATGTCAGGGAGGCAGTGGAGGGAAGTCAGGGGCAGGGGGTGGCTGATCCCACTGAGGGGTGCACTGAGCATGCACTAACCCACCCTCAGTGGTGCCACCACCCAAGGAGAATATAGGCACAGTGGGCATGATTGGCAGGCAACTGGGAAGAGACAATTCACTGGGCAGTTGACAGGCTCAGCTACATCCCCAGCAAACTTGGGAGCAGACAGGTTTTGTAGGACAAGAGAGGCCAAGGGGGAGGAAACCTGGGATGCTTGAAACAGGCTGTGCTAGGGGCACTGGGGGATACCAGAATCAAGTAAAGGCAGCAGAAGGAGCAAGGTGGGCATGGAGGAGACACAAGATTGGGGTATGACCCTGTTCTCCATCACTCGACCACAGGAACCCATTCCAGGAGCAGCAGAAGAGCAACCTATGAAACCTTCCTCCAGTGAAGAGGAACAGCTAGGCTAGGAAAGGCAGGTCATGGGGCATCAAGCTGGGGAGACTGGGAAGAGGAAGGGGACAGGAGACAGGTGCAAAAAGTCCCTGCCACTTGTCCCCAGGTACTCACGCCTCCTTGGTGCAGACTTTGCAGCGCCAGGAGCTGTTTGGGCTGTAGAAACGGCAGTCCCGACACACCAAGTGGTTGCAGCCCCTGCAGGTGTTGGCCTTGGGGCTGACGCGGCCCAGGCTCTGCTGGCAGCGGGCACAGGTCCGCTCGCTGTAGCGCTGGCTGCCCCGCTTGGCTCCCTTGCGTCGGATCTCCAGCAGCTCATTCTTCAGGCGCCTGCTCAGAGCCGACACCGGGAGCTGTCAGAGCCGCCCCGGCACCCCGTAGAACCTCCATCCCCAGCACTCTCACTCCTCCACCCGCTTCCAGAACAAAGCAGGGAACCAGCACCTGCCCAGCCCCAGCCGCGTCCACACCTGATCCTCCTCTCCTCTGCTTTGCGGAGCTCCTCGTCGCGCTGCAGGACCTGCAGGATCAGTTCTCTCTCCGCGTCCGACAGGAAGGACAGATCCACGGATTCCGACATCGCTGCTCCCGGGATCGCTGGCCCTCTCCAGCCGCGGTCAGACGTGCCCGTGCTGGGGACATGNCGGGACCGGGGTGGTCCGGCCGCCCCAGCCCCGACGGACCCTGCTCGGGGCGCTGCAGCCCGCCTGGCACCGCCGGGGCGGACCGGACGGTCCCCGCAGCCCCGGGGGAGAAGGGGAGGCGGCACGGACCGCGATCTCTCCTCTTTCGGGGGTCCGGGGCTGCCGGCACCGCATTCGCAGCGCGGCCACCGCGGCAGGGANCGCCTGCCAGCCCCGGTGACCTCAGCCGGCTCCAGGGGACGGCGCTGCCGGCAGGAGGAGCCGCCCGGGCCGCCGCTCCCACGGGCGCAGCGGGGCCGGAGCCGCGGGGAGCGGACACGCACCCCGAGCCGCGGCGGGGCAGGATGCGGTGCGGAGGTGCCGGCACCGGGACCGGGGTGGTCCGGCCGCCCCAGCCCCGACGGACCCTGCTCGGGGCGCTGCAGCCCGCCTGGCACCGCCGGGGCGGACCGGACGGTCCCCGCAGCCCCGGGGGAGAAGGGGAGGCGGCACGGACCGCGATCTCTCCTCTTTCGGG
>WBMV01001237.1:0-18638 GCA_013396655.1 Campylorhamphus procurvoides | reverse complement strand
GTTTCCCGCCGGAGCCCTTTCCGGGAGCGCCGCTGCCGTAGTTCCTGCGGGCGGGGCGGAAACGGAAGCGGGGGGGATCGGTTGCGGCGCGGACCGGAAGCGGCGCGGGCGGCGCGATGGCGGGGCTGTCGGTGCGGGACCCGGCCGTGGATCGGTCCCTGCGCTCCGTCTTCGGTGGGGCCGCGGGCCGGGCTGGGCCGGGCCGGGCCGGGGGCGAGGGCACGGGACGGGGCAGGGGAAGGCGCGGGTCCGGCGGTTTCCCCCCCCCCGCCGCCATTGGGGCCGGTCCCCGCCGCGCTGACCGGCGGCACTGTCTGTCTCCGCAGTGGGGAACATCCCGTACGAGGCCACCGAGGAGCAGCTGAAGGACATCTTCTCCGAGGTTGGGCCTGTGGTCAGCTTTAGGTGAGAGCGGCCGCCGGGCTCCCCTGAGTGCCCCTGCTTGGCCCCAGCCTGGGCTCTGCGGAGCCGACCTGGGAGCCCAGGAATCGCGAATCCTTGGGATTGGACAAGCCCTCTGAGGGCCTTGGGTCCCACCGTACCCCCAGCACTGCCGTGTTGCCACTAAATCACGTCCCCGAGTTCCACAAGTGCAGCTCTTGAGCACCTCCAGTGCTGGTGACTCCAGTGCTTCCCTGGGCAGCCCATGCCTGCCAACAAGGAAAGACATTTTTCTTCATGTCCAGCCTGAGCCTCCCCTGGCACGGCTTCAGCAGAGCAGTGTAGCATGTGGGGGGTCGTGAGGCTGTTCCTGCTGTGCCACAGTCACCTGGAGATGGAGCACTTGGAGCACAGCAGAGGAGGAGCTGGAGGAGCCGCCCTGTTGTGGCAGAGGAGTGCTCAGACCCTGTGCTCCTCTCTCCCATCCCTGTGCCTCTCAGGGGTCTTTTCCAGGCCTGGCACGAGGTCCTGAAGAGCTCTCAGTTAAGGGCTTGGGAGCTCCAGGAGCAGCGAGTCCTATCCCGCACCCCTACGAGCTGCCTGGTGGGGTCACGGGAAGCACAGAGCTTCCTGCACACCAGAGCTTTTGGAACACCCATCCCAGAAGCCAGGAGGCCCTTTGGCCCTGGCTTAGGGGTGACTGTTGGGTGCCTGGGTCTGGGTGCCTTTGCTCTGCTCCCAGCACGCCTGTGGGGTGTGTCCCAGCAGCTTCTCCCGAGGTGTGGGAGCGACGGGGACTGCTGGCTGCCCACGCCGCCCTCAGCAGCCGTGTTGTCTCTGCTGCACAGGCTTGTGTATGACCGGGAGACGGGGAAACCCAAGGGCTATGGGTTCTGCGAGTACCAGGACCAGGAGACGGCGCTGAGCGCCATGCGGAACCTGAACGGGCGGGAGTTCAGTGGGAGGGCCCTGCGCGTCGACAACGCCGCCAGCGAGAAGAACAAGGAGGAGCTCAAGAGTGAGTCTGAACTCCGGGGTGTCGCGCTGGGCCCGGCCCTGCCAGTGCTACGGAGCAAGGTGATGCTCTTCTTGCAGCTGTCAGAGCTGACTTGCTCTAAGGAGTGTTGTGAGGAGTTCCCCAGAGGGGTGTGTGGGCTCAGCGCTGTGTTTTCACTCCCAAGTGATCACAAGATCATTTACGTTGAAAAAGATCTCTTAAGATCAAGTCCAAACTTTGACCAAGCACCCCCTTGTCAACTGGATCATGCCACTAAGTGCCTCATCCAGTTTTTTCTTAAATATCTCCATGGATGGTGATTCCACCAACTCCCTAGGCAGCCCATTCCAATGCCTGACTACCCTTTCTGTTAAAAAATTCCTCCTAATGTTTCCCTGTTTTCACCGGCTCCCTTTCCCCATGGTGGGAAAGTGGTGCTCCTCTTCTCATGAGTGTTACATATGACTGGTTCACGTTGCTATACGAGGTCACCCAACTGTGTTGCAGGCTTGGGCACAGGAGCACCCATCATAGAGTCACCCTATGGGGACCCCGTGAACCCCGAGGATGCTCCCGAGTCCATCAGCCGGGCGGTGGCCAGCCTGCCACCCGAGCAGATGTTTGAGCTGATGAAGCAGATGAAGGTGAGTGCGGGAGGGCACAGCTCCCACTGCCACTGTTTGCTCCCTCCCAGCCCCTGTCACACCTTGTCACATCTCTGATCTGTGTGTACTTTCTCAGCTGTGCGTCCAGAACAGCCCCCAGGAAGCCAGAAACATGCTGCTCCAGAACCCCCAGCTGGCCTATGCCCTGCTGCAGGCACAGGTGGTAATGAGGATCGTCGACCCGGAGATCGCACTGGTTTGTTCCTTGCTGCTCATCTGGGGTTGGGAGCGTGGCAGTGGCAGCCTTTGTGGAGTGGGAGTGGAGAAGAACTGTATCCTTCTTCTCCCTCTAGAAAATCCTGCATCGGCAGACCAGTGTTCCTCCTCTGATCCCAGGCAACCAGCAGCCAGTGCCCGGGCCAGGACCTGGACCGGGACCGGGGCCTGGGCCAGGGCCCAACGCACAGCTGAACCCACAGAACACCCCCTCGTCCCAGCCACAGCCCATAGTAAGAGCCTGCACGACACACGAGCTGTGCAGGAGAGATGGGCAGTGCCAGCTCCACCTCTTCCAGCTGGGGTGTGTGCCCAGGTGACAGGACATCCCTGAAGTCTGGTGTCTCTCCTGTGCAGGGCGGGATGCACGTGAACGGCGCTCCTCCTCTGATGCAGCCACCCATGCAGGGGGGAGTGCCAGCCCCAGGACAGATGGCAGGCCCTGTGCAGGGTCCAGGCCCTGGCCCCATGGCTCCAGGAGGTGAGTTTGGGCTGAGCCACCCCACCCATGGGCACACAGGTCCTGTAGATGCCCTCCTCTACCTTCCCTCTGACCAGAGGGCTTGGCCCCATGAGAACTCACATAGTCCCATGCTGTATGTTGTGGTTGTGACTGCTGCTAGTGATGGGCTGGAATGTTGGATTATCTCTGCGGGGGACCAACACCAATGAAATAAACCTGTAGATGTTCCCTCAGGAGCTGGGAGGGGGAAGGTATTTGGGGCCAAAGGAATGGGTAAGTAGTGCAGGGATAGCTGAGGAGGGGTCTGATGTCTGCCTGTCCCCTCCCAGGTGGGATGCAGCCACAGGTTGGGATGCCGGGGGCAGGGCCCGTCCCCTTGGAACGTGGACAAGGTAAAACTGACGTGGTTAGTGCTGTGTGTGGTTTGAGCCTCCCTCCAGTGGGGCCCAGGCCATGGATGCTGAGCAGTGTAGCACCCAGAGCCCCTTCCAGCCACCTGCAGCCCTGCTGTGCCTGCCCCTGGGGCAGCTCCACAGCACTGAGCTGTGCCTGGGTTTCCTCCCTTAGGCACAAGGCTGTGGTCAGCAGCTCCCTGGCCCCCAGGACTCAGCCCATGCACTGGTTTGCTCCCAGCTATTCTGTGCTGTGTTGTGCAGTTGTGCCTGGGAAGCCAGGGAGAGCTGCCACGCCCTGCCGAGCGGGATGTACCTGTGTTTTCCGTCTCTGCGAGCCGGTGTCTGTCCCTGTGCTTGTGTGGGCAGACAGAGCTTGCTCTTCTCTGGTCCCTGTCCTGCTCCTTTGCTACCTGGGTATTGGAAAGCAGCGCGGCCACTGCGTCCTCCCGCGCCGCGCCCAGCAGAGGGAGCTGGGCCTCCGCTTTGGCTTGAGGCTTGGCTGGGAATTTCCCGGGGAGTGACGGTTTGGCTTTCCGCAGGCACGGTCTGTATGGCCCAGCTCTAGAACCAGATTCCTTACGGTTCACGTACTGCTATGTGTCAGGGTTAGCGAGACCCACAGATTCTTGTTCTCCCAGTAACAAAGCATGCAGGCACCTGACACCTCTGTTGCCCTGACTTGCATCCTAGGCCTTGTTTCAGGGACGTGGTATAAGTGGTCTGAGATACTTTGGCCTTAGGGACAGTTGACTCTGGTTGCCTTTGGAGTAGGCACTGTCTTCCTGAGAACAAACTGTTAGTTCTTGGCACCCAGAAGGTTTTGGAGAGGAGAAACTGCGGGCAGGGGCAGAAGCAGGAGCTGGCTGGCTGTTTTTGTGGGGCCAGCATGGCCCCACAGAATGCCACATCTTTTGTCAGGTTGTCTTCCTTCCCTGCCTCTCTTCCTGAGCAAAAAAACGACTGTGGCATGCTGGCTGTGCTGCCTGTGGTGACAAAGGTGGTGTTAATGGAAGAGGTCGATAAAGCCAGATCTGCAGCATCTTCTCTGTAGGTTTTCCTGGGGACTTCAGAAAGCGTGATCCTGCAGGCAGCACTGTCCCCAAGACTGAGTGCATGTATGCACACACTATTTACGTGTCTGCTCTTTCCCTCTTTTCCTGCTGCTTGCCCAGGGAACCTGCAGCTCTCGCCCGTGGGACCTGCCAGGCCTGCGTCTATTGAACGCGTTCAAGGTATCCCAGCACCCGCCAGCTCCCTCCTCCCCTGGAGCTCATTGTGGAGTGTGCAGAGAGCAGCTTTCACCCCTCTGTGCTCAGGGCCAGGGACTGGCATATCACTCCCTGTAGCCTGGCAGGGTTAAGAGAAGGAGGAGGAGGAGGAGGCAGGATTTCCCCTAGGGCTGCAGGAGAGAACAGTCTAGAGCCATGCATGAAGCCTCCAGTAGAAAAGAAGAGCCTGTTCAGTGAGGGCTTTTTCCTAGGGTCCAGCCTCCTTTGACACTGCACTCCCAGGAGACTGCCAGGAGTCTTCCAGGTCTTGCTTCGATCCTGGCCCTACATCACCAGGGTGTTGATGCCCACGTTTGTAGGGATTGCCATGGGGGCACCCACACTTGGTTTGGCCCCTGGTGCCATAGGGAACCTGAGGTAGATCTAGGGAGGAAAAAGAGGAATAAAAGCAGCAGCCAGGAAAGGGGCTTTGATGTGTTCCAGCCTTGGGTGTGGGGCTGCCTCCTGAGCAGTGCAGCTCCCCACATCCGGCCCCAGAGCGCCGGGGACAGTCTCAGCATGGCACTGGTCATGCAGATCCTCACAAGCTCTTGTGTGTCTCCCTGGCAGTGCCCATGCCAGACCCGAGGGCCCCTATGCAGCGTGGACCTCTACCTGCTAGTGGCCCGCCGCCCCGAGGCCTTTTGGGAGATGCCCCGAATGACCCTCGCGGAGGGACCCTGCTCTCAGTCACTGGAGAAGTGGAGCCCAGGTGAGGGGAGAGGGAAGGAGAGGAGCCCTTGGCACTGTCCCCTGCCCAAGGGTGGCCTCTCGCTGAGGACAGGGATGGCACCAGCCTTCCGGGAGTCACTACTGCCTGGTCGGAGGCCTGTGTGCTGCTGACCATGGGGGCTGGCCTGTTTCCCCGGGGACGGGACATCCCCGGGGTGATGGCAGCTGCCCTGTGGCATGGGGCCACCAGCACCTATCCCTGTGCCAGCCTCACCCTCCTCCCCTGCGGCCGGCTTCGGGGGCAATCCCAGCACTCTGCCCAGACCATGCCAAGCCAGTGTCTGATTCACACTCTCTCGCTTTTTCTCCTCCTCCTGCTTTGCTCTCCTCGTCTCTCTGCATCAGAGGTTACCTTGGGCCGCCCCACCAGGGAGCCCCTATGCACCATATGCCTGGTCATGACAGCCGTGGCCCCCCCCATGAGATGAGGGGGGGACCCATGGGAGAACCCCGACCACTGATGGGAGAGCCGCGGGGGCCCTTGATGGACGCTCGAGGTGAGAGAGGGGGCATGAAATACTGGGTGGCTTAGAGCATGCAGGCAGGGAATCAGAGTAGAGCCAGCTGCCCTGACCCAAGGCGTAGGAAGGGGGTTGGTCAGTGAAATGACTGGTTCCAGGCAAGGAGGGACTGTCCCAGGGTGCAAGGGACTTTCTCCAGGCATGTCCCCTCTGCCCTCAGCCCTGCACAACCCCCAGACAAAGGAGGCAGCAGGCTCACTCCCACACCCCCTGCAGCACTGCTCCCTTCAGCAGCTTACCTTGTGTTTCCTCCGCAGTTGGAAGAGATCCCCGAGGGCTGGAGCCACGAGGATTGGAGCCGCGCGGGCTGGAGCCCCGGGTGATGGAGGCACGAGCACTGGAGGCGCGAGGCCTGGAGCCACGGGTCCTGGAGCCACGAGTGCTGGAAGCCCGGGCCATGGAGGCCAGGGTCCTGGAGCCCCGGGGCCTGGAGCCTCGAGGGCCTGGTCCCAACCCACGTGGCCCTATGCCTGGTGGGATACAGGGTCCTGGGCCACTTAACATGGGAGCCAGTGGCCCGCAGGGGCCCCGCCAGGTACACGCATCTTTGCTCAGCTGGTTGGGCACCAACAGCATCCTGTAGATTGGGGTCGGGTGAGGGGTGTCACATGGAGCAGCACCTCTGGGAAGCACAAGGTCTGGGTTATTGGCTCTGAGGGGTCAGGGCATCTGTCCCATCTCCCCAGGCACTGCCCATCTGCTGGGAACAGGACAAGGCTCAGGCCTGTTTCCACCTCTTCCTGACGCGCAGGAAGGAGCGCAGGAGTTGGAGGGAGAGAGCACATAAAATTCCTGTCTGTCTTCGTGCTCAGAGATCTTCAGGCTGTCTGAGGGCATCCATCTGATTGTCTACTTTACCTTGCTGGACTTGTATGGCTGAGTCCAGAGACCTCTCAGTCCTCACCCACTCTCTTGTTCCCACAGGTTCCTAACATGGCAGGGGCAGGCTTGCAGGGAGGAGGCATTCCTGGGGCAGGAGTCCAAGGAGCTGGTCAGCCTGGAGGCTTTAGCCCTGGACAGAGTCAGGTCACCCCCCAGGATCACGAGAAGGTGAGAGAAGAAAAGGGAAAGGATGAGATGGCAGGAGCAGAACTACCCTATGGCAGGGACAGCCCTTCCCTGGCTCCTGTAAGCCATGGGTTCTCTGGCAGAGTGTGTCTCTGACCATTCCTCTCCCCACAGGCAGCGTTGATCATGCAGGTCCTGCAGCTGACAGCAGACCAGATCGCCATGCTGCCCCCGGAGCAGCGGCAGAGCATCCTCATTCTGAAGGAACAGATCCAGAAGTCCACAGGGGCACCCTAACAGGTAACATCCTTAACCCAGCCCTCAGCCTGTGCCTGTTCCCCTTCATTAAATCAGAGCTGCCCAGGATGGGGCGCTCTCCATGCTGGTCTCACTCGCCTCCCCTTCTTTCTGGCAGGCGTGTGGTGGAGAGAGGTGATGCTCCATGGGAGCTGCTCCCCGTTGCTACCTGAGCTGATGCTGCGTTTTGGGAGAGGTTGTGTTCCCCTCAACATTTTTCCCTCCAATTCATCCTCTTTTTTTTTCTGTGTATATTTTATGATGTTTCAAAATAAAGTGGGAGGAGGGTTTGAGTAAAGCCACATCTCTGGCTGCCTTGTTTGGTCTTGTGGAGGCCAGAGTGGGACTCTTGGATTCTGGGAGCAGTGTGGCCTGGCTCCAGTCTTGTCCAAACCACTTGTCATCCTCCCTCCTCCTTAGCAATAGGGCAAGAACTAGTCATGGAATTTCTTGTGCCATGCTCTTCACAGGGGTGTAGGGAAAGGGCAGGATGGAGAGCTTGGCTTTCTATCCCTGCTGGCAAAGCAGGAAAGGCTCCGTATCTGATTGCAGTATTGCTTACCACACCGCTCAGAGAGGGGGGCTTTCCCTCTTTTTTGCATATGCTCAAGCAGAACTTTGCAGGAGCTTTGCATCCCTGCTGGCCTGTGTGCTGGCATGTGCCTGGCTCTGGGTGCAGGCTGGCTCTGGGAGATGGCAGGGTTGCAGCAAGCCCCTGCAGAGGGGTGTCTGACCCTGCACCTCAGAGGGTTTGCTATCAACCAGCTGTTTCACTGCGGCTCTACAAGAGGTTAGAGTGTCCGGTCCTCCATACCTGCACAGCTGAGTCACCATAGAGGCTTTCATTGCAAAGAAAAGCAAGTTTAATTTACTCTTTTACAAAAAGGACTGTTTAAACCTGGAAGAGCATGTTAGGCCCCTGATGCCTGCTCGGTGTACCTGTGTCCCGTCCATGTACCATGGTTCTGCCCAGCCCACTGAGCATACCCACTGCTTCCTGCTGCTTCCCACTTCTCTGGCAGCATCATTGCAGCACATGGCTCTGGTTTGTGAGTGAGAACACTTGCTCCATGGGGATCCCTTCTACAGCAGGACAGGAACACAGCAATCTCTGAACCTAGAATTTCTCATGGAGAAGGAGTACCTTGCTGTGTCTTGCCTGGCTTCAGTGCATGCACAGATACTTATTGCCCTGGCACAGGAGGTGAGGTAAAATGGGCAGGGACCCTGCCCGCTGGGGTCTGAGCCTTGCTGCCTCTTAGAAGTTCTCTTTGTTGAAGTAGAATTTGACCTTTCTGGGGTCCAGGCTGGAGTGCTGGTGACAAGACTTCTGCAGGCTCTTTGCCAGGGCCTCTGGCCCACAGAGGAACACACCGACCACTGACCTACAAACAGCATGGGGGTGTCACTGCCAGGTGAGCAACTTGGGGGGAAAAGTGATTTTAAAGCTTTTTGGGCTTCCTGCTAGGGATAGCACATCTCTCCCAAAGCCACTGCCCAGCCCAGTGTTGAGTGCCAAGGAAGAGAGGGTTGCATCCCAGCTCCAGCATCCCAAATTCCCTTCCCAGCTCTCACCTGGGGTGGGCTGCAGCCACCGCCGCAAATTCCATGTTCCACATGGGCCGCCCAAAGATAGTTTTCTGCTTGAGACCTGTCACTGTGTCCGTAGCAGTATCAAAGCGAAGTGCCACGTTGTTGGCCTGGGCAGAGCAGGGATGGTGAGAACCCCAAACGCCACCTGTGAGCCCACCTCCAGTCCCTCACCATGGAGAAGCACCTATTGCTGATCCCACCAAGCACCATGCCCAGACTTGTGCCTGAAAGCCATTGTCATGCTTGCCCTGCTCCTCCTGCCTGACTCAGCCACTCTGTGTCCCCTCTTGCAGCCGTGACAGCCCATGGTTGACTCACAATGCTGTTGTCCCAGCCAGTGAGGAAGAGGCGGTAGGTGAGGAAGTCTGCCTTGCCTGACTCAGCCATCTTCTGCTCCAGCGAGGCAAGCAGGTCGTTGAACCAGGCAAAGGCTCCTGTGTCTCGGCAGAGCCAGTAGAAATAGATCTGGGATGCAGAGGGAGAGGGGTTGCTCAAGGTCGAGCAAAGCTGGAGAGGTTGGAAGAATGCAATGCCAAGGACTAGGAAGCTCAGTGGAGAAAATCCACAGCTAGTCCTATGGGACACCGTGTACCTTCTTGGTCTTGAGGTTCTGGTCAGACTGCTGGAACTTGTACCAGATGGACTTCAGGATGGAGGCAAAGGGGGTGACCCCAATGCCCGCTCCCACCAGCATGGCCACCTCGTACTGGAACACGTCTTCACTGGCAGTGCCAAAGGGACCATCCACCTCAATCCTGGCCAAGGGAAGCCCTGCGTGAGAGGTGTGGCCTCCTCAAACCCCTGTGATGGCCTGTTTGGGCACTCTCCAGCATACCTGGGTGTCTCCAACTGGAAGATGTCGATGAGGCGCTCTGTCCAGTCGCCAGCCACCCGAACATGGATGGAGAAGAAGTCTTCCTCGGGCGCAGAGGTGAGGGTGAAGGGGTGCCACTCCAGTGGGGAGATGGCAGGGCAGTTGACAAAGATGTACTGCCCCACCTCCATGCGGAAGCCCTTCTTCTGCATCTGCAGCTCCAGCACACGGGCAGGGTGCATGACCACCTGGGGGCATGGATGGGGCTGAGCACCCAGCCTGGCTCCTGCCCCTGGAAAGCGGCTGTGGCCACAACCCCTGCCCACCTCCACATGGCCACCATGGTGAGGAGCTGTGGCACTGGCAACTCCAAGGAAAGGAGCTGGGGTAGGAACAGGCTCCTGCACCACCCACCTTTGTGACAACCACCTTCTGCTGCGCACGCCAGACCCGCAGGATCCGCTCAAAGACGTAGAGGATGATGGGGGCCAGAACCCACTTCCAGGACTGCGGGGATGGAGGAAAGCAAAAGGGTGGGGAGGACCAGGGCTGGAGCCTCCCAAGGATGAGGGAAGGACTTCTCCCCTCACACCCATTCCAATGCTGCCCTACCTCAGCAGGGATGCCCCCAAACTCAGGGTCTTTACAGCAGTTGTGGGTGCAGTTCTGGTCCTTCTGTGTGAGGTACTCAGCGCAGTGGTAGGGGTGCACCTCTGCCATGCTCTGCTGCGTCTGCCCACGCACCAGCCCACTGTGGGGAGGTGAGGGGTGAATCCAAGGGCCAGCTCCTGCCTCCCAGCCAGGACTGAGTTGTGCTGCATGAGGCCAGCTGTGCTAGCCCACCCTGGGAATGGCAGCCCACAGCCCCATTCCCTGGGGTGCCTCACTGAGGGTCTGCAGCCACTGCCCTCACTATCCTGCCTTAGGGAGTGGCGAGGAGCCTTACGCGATGCCATGGATGACAAGGCCAGCGAAGTAGACGAGGAAGAGGTGGTGTGTGTACCAGAAGACCTCGAAGTAGTTCCTGCGGATGAACTCGGTGGAGGATGTGACCATGAGGATGAGTGCTAGCGTGATGATGACCCCCGTCAGCCCTGGGATGGTCGTGAAAGCCACATACTCGACAGTCTGCAGGGGAAGCAGGATGGCTTAGGGGGGCAGGGGACAGGTAGTGACAGGGGGCTAGATGCCAAAGCCACGCTCACCGTCTCATTAGAGTGGATGGGGTTCAGCCACTTGTTGCTGCCCTGCAGGTGCATCTTAGAGAGGACGGCGGGGAGGCTGCCGTCAGTGGCTTGTTGGCTCTGGTTGTAGCGCTCCAGGTTGAAGAGGTGGGCAATGGTGTGCACAGCTGGACAGGGGACAGGCAGTCAGCCACCTGGCCATCCCCCAGTCCCCACCGTGCCCCAGCCCAGTGCAGGGTGGTACCTGTGAGCAGGGCCAGCGTGTAGGCCACCAGCTTGTGGAAGGTGAGGTTGTGGTCCAGCTGCTTCCGGAGTGTCCGTCTGCAGCACTGCAGGGAGAAGCTGTGGTGTCAGGATGGGGAGAGGGACAGGGACAGGGATGGGGATGGCCATGCTGGCCATGCCACCATGGGGCACTCACCGAGCAGGTCCCACGGAGGAAGGAGAGGAGGTTGCGGCAGACGGGCAGCAGGATCAGCATGCTGTTGAAGTTAAGGCACTTGGCTGATGCTCGAGCCCATGCCAAGGCAGACTGGGGAAAAGAGAAGGGTGAGCGCCACTGCCCCGTGGTGCTGAGTCCGGAACTGGGTCAGAATGGGGCCAAGTGATACTGAACTGGGACTGAGTGATGCTGACCTGGGGACTGGGAGGGAGCGTTGCTGGGCTGGACTGGGGACTGGGAAACGGTGATGATGAGCCAGGACAGGAGGACTGGGAAAGGGTGGTGTTGGCCTGGGCTGGGATATTGTTGGGCTGGGACCAGACAGGGATCAAGACAGGGACCAGCAAGGAGCAATGCTAGGCTGGGGAGTGGGACAGAAGGGTGGTGGGCTGGAAGAGGACAGAACAAGGAAGGGACATGGGATGTTGCAGCTCCCACCCCACTGCAAGAGGGCTCTAAGAGGCACGTGTGCCTGGGCAGGCAGGGTGCTGTGGGAGAGCACCTTACCCCGAGGATGGCCCTGGTGTAGAAATACTGCTCGTCCCGGTCAAAGAACAGAAAGTAGTAGGTGAAGAGGAAGATGTTGATGGCCAGCCAGGCTGCCTGCAGGGAAAAGTCACAGCCTCGTGAGGGACCCTGGCCTGGAAGCCCCTCAGGCTGCAGCATTCAGGTGCAGGCACAGCCAGAGGGTGTCAGGACAGCGCATCCCCTCCTGTTTCCTTATGAGCTGCAGCATCACGCACAGGGCTGGGAAACTGAGTGAGGACACAGGGCCAAAGGTGGCGAGAGGTGTGGAAGTCTTGCAAAATTACTGTCTTGTCAGCCACAGCCCCATGCATCACTAATCCGTGAGCAAGGAGGAAAGGCAGGAGCAGGAAACAGCCGTGTAACGGGAGGGCAGGTCCAGAGGGTGGTCGGGGCTGTGCTGGGAAGACTCTGGGAGGAGGAAGTTTTACAGGGAGCTGGCTCACTATCATGCTGCCATCCCCTGCCTAACCCCACTGCACCTCACACTACTCCCTCTCACTTTTTGCAGAGCTCCCCCCAAAAAACACTCTGCCTTTTATTTGGTTTTTGGTTGGTTTGTTGTTTTTTTCTGTTTTTTTTTCAAAGTAACTTAAAAAAGTAAAATAACACAACTTTCTGTAAACCCCATTTTCCCATACTTCCGCAGTGCTGACCAGTTGATGGGTGCTGGCTGGGCATGCCCTGTTACACCAGTGATGCTGCAGCACTGTACTGACAGATGGTCCCTATGGACCATCACCAGCTCCTCATCCTGGTACAGGCTCTCACAGGATCCTCCTGCTCTCATGAGGGGAGAAGAGGCATGGGGCAGGCTCCCAGCCAAAGTGGGCAAACCATCAACATTTTAAGTTTTTCAGGATCCCCCCCTTTCTTTTGTTGTCTTTTCCTTAAGACTTCAGTTTTCCAAACCCAGGGTACGCAGGCTGACTCAGCAGAGGGGACACTTGTCTCTCCCCACAGCCCAGCCCTAGGACAGCCCATCAGCCCACATCTCACCCCAGGAGTCCCCCAGGGCCCATCTCCCCCAAAGCCCCCTGTATCACCCTAGCCCAGGGAGCCCCCAGCCCCACACACTCACGACGACGGCGGCCGAGAACCAGTGATTGACCAGCCAGTTGCCCATGGTGCAGTGTCCCTGCTGCTGCTGCTGCTGCTGCTGCTGCTGCTGCTGCCTGCCCGCGCCTGCTGCTGCCTGCCCGCCCAACGTTTTATGGAGGCAGCAGGCGGTGCGGCAGTCCCCACTGCGGGAACTGCACCACTGGGACTTTCCCCTGAGGAGCCTTTGAGGAAATACCGATAGTTTCAAAGGCTACCTTCCAGGAAGGCAGGGCTGACCCTGTTGGTCAACACTGAAACCAGCCCCCTGTGCTGGCCAGGGATGGCCCCCAGCTGAGAGGTGGCACACATGGCTGGCTGGGTGCAGGAGGCCATCAGGCTGCTCTTCTTGGGCTTTTTCAATCTTTGAGGACCAAAGTGGGCTTTTTTTTCAGGTAGGAATTTCCTGGTGGGAAGAAGCTGTGGAGGATCCATCCTGTGACCAGCACAACCAATGTGCTGTTTCCTGACCTCCCTCACCAGCCTCCACTGCCCCTGTTCTACAGAAAAAACACCAAAGGAGGAGAAGCATCCTGGGGACATGGCACTACATTGGTGCCAGAATCTGGCCCAGGGATCCACTATAGGACAGGTGACTTAAAACTGAGCACCAGCAGTGCTGCACTTCTGTGAGCACCATGGGGGGATGAGTGTCCTCATTCTGGTACCCAAACTGAGCTGATCCCCTAAATGGGTACTGGGGGAGCAGAGTCACACTCCTGCTTTGGGGCCAGGATGCCTGGGCCCGATCAGCATCCCTGCCATTGTGCCAGCCAACATTCCCCTCCTGTCTGCCCTCCGCTGGAGGCCCCAAATTCTGCAGTGCCCAGCACTCCAGCTGGGAACAGCAGTCAGTGCAGGGGCCCTGAGCCTGGAGGAACAGGTTGGACAGGATTGCTCTTTGCTGGCATGTTGGTTTCTCCTGGCCTATAGCCATGTCCACGCTGACGGAAGCGTAGGATGAGGCCAGCCCCCATCCTGCCATGCTCCTTAATCTACCCAGCTCCACTGAGGGATTCCCCCCTCATCCCCACTTCCCACTGGGGCAGCCCCGTTTCAGTACCCGGGAACATGAGGGTTATGTGGACAGCAGGTGTGTGCACCCGTGTCAGCCCCAGCAGGACAATCCCCACCCCCTGCATGAGTCACTGCCAGCACCCAGAAACGCAGTCACAGCAAAGTTTCTTTACTGCTTAGAACAGTCCCAATGGCACCCGTGGCCTGAGGTCACTGTATGCATCCTAGCAGCAGGTGGGGGTGAAGGGGCACCCCAAGGGCTGTGCACTGCACAGCAGCCAGCTTGCAGCAGCAGGTGGTTTTGGCACCCTACGAGTCCTTGAATCATAGAATCTTAGAACAGTTTGGGTTGGAAGGGACCTCCAAAGGCCACCTAGTCCAATTCTTCTGCCATGGGCAGGGACATCTTCACCTAGACCACGTTGCTCAGAGCCTCGTCCAACCTGGCCTTGAATGTTTTCAGGAATGGGATGTCCACCATCTCTCTGGGCAACCTGTGCCAGTGCCTTACCACCCTGATTGTAAACAATTCCTTTCCTCTATCAAATCCAAATCAACCCTCCTTCGTGTCCATATGCATGATCCTGAGCAGGTGAGCAGACTGCTGTCCCCCTGCCACTCTGAAGACACACTGGGACCCACTGCCACTGCAGGACCAGGCAGTGCCTGGCTTGTGCTGTGAACATCCTTTGGCTGCAGTGCAGCCCAGTGCTGCCCATCCCCATGCCTGCAGTCAGCTGGAGGTGACAGGTGCTGGCTGTGCCTCAGACAATGCTGTGCCTCACACCAGGCTCAAAGGGTGCCTCGAGGCACAGTGGGGTCCCTGGTGGGTGCTGGCGGCAGCAGACACAGTGCAGGAAGTCAGCAACGTTGTGCCGGAAGAGCTGGCGGCAGGGGTGCAGGTACTGGAAGAAGAGGAGCATGAAGTAGATGCCCATGCAGTAGCCGAGGAGCAGCTGCACCACCAGCAGTGGGGTGCAGACGTTCTCATAGACATCGGTCTTGAAGAAGTACCAGAGGATGACGAGGGCCGTGTTCTCTGCCAGCCGGACCACGTAGTACACAGCCAGGCGGCCCCAGTTCTGAGACTTGTCAATGAGGTCCCGGTCGGCCAGTTTGAGCTGCACGGCCGACCAGCAGAACATGTTGATGCTGGCGTAGAGGAGTGTGAAGGCACAGAGCACCACCACTGTGCCTACATGGCTGAAGTTCTTTTCAATGTTGTCAGGCAGGTGGGTGCCACTGCGCCAGAACTGCACCCAGGGCAAGAAGAACACCACCAGCAGGTTGACCAGGGCAATGGGGATGACCCAGTGCTTGAAGACGGTGCTGAAGAGCACAAGGACAGCCACGCGGGTGGAGATCTCCAGGCTGCGCCACAGCACGATGCAGAGGAAGGCCAGTGGCCGCAGCTGCACCTTGTAGTCATCGTACTTGACCTGGATGGCCAGGACATTGCAGACAAGCGCTCCATAGGTGACCGACACCAGGCAGATGCCCATGAGGACAGCTGCAGAGGGAGAAAGCAGGGGAGTCAGGCATCATCAGGGACTGGGCTGTGCGTCCGGCCTCTCTGCTGCCTGGAGTGCAAAGCATGGGGTGCCACCTCCACACAGAAAACATGGGGTGCCAATCCTGGTTGAGAAGTGCAGGGTGCCAAACCCAGGGGATTGCAGCAGGAGGCTCAGTGTGAGCACTGGTGGGACAGCTCGTAGCTGGTGGTGACAGTCCCCATGATGAGGTTGCTTTGGGGGGAGCTGCTGGCAGCAGGAGGTTCTGCCCAGCTCAGTAGCATGTCAAAGTGGGAGTTAAAAGCTTGCTCTGGCACATCCACCCCCAAGCACATATATGTCCTGGGAGCAGGCAAGTGAGCCTGGGAGTGGGAGTACTGGGCTAGGAGCTCCAGCTGTTGGGAAAGGTGCAGAAATAAATCGAATGGAGGGGCTGTAGGGAATCCAGAGCCTGTAGCTAGATGGGAAAAAACTAATGGAGACCAGAGCAGGCTGTGACAGGGACCTGACACTTTTACGGGACAGGGCATTGCGTGAATGGCATGAGTCTGTAGGGCAGATACCCATAAGCATTGGGGCTGGGAGCAGAGCCTGGCACCTCAGTCGTGGCCAACTCTTCCCATTGTCTTCAGCCTCAGTGCAAGCCAGAAAGTAGAGAGCTAATGAGTGCCCAACCTCTGTGAGTGGTGCTTCACATTTAAGAAAGCCTAATGGGAGTTGTGTCCTCTGAAATGACTGGATTGCTTGAATGCTGCATTGGCACATACAGCTGAGGAGCTGCCACCGTGCCCTGGTGGGGTTCCTGGG
Source organism: Campylorhamphus procurvoides (assembly GCA_013396655.1). NCBI lineage: Eukaryota > Metazoa > Chordata > Aves > Passeriformes > Dendrocolaptidae > Campylorhamphus > Campylorhamphus procurvoides. The sequence continues at coordinate 2,704 of WBMV01001237.1, read as the reverse complement.
GAGCCCACGTGCCAGGCACCCTTACCTCGGGCAACAGGGACGTACTTCTCCAAGACACTGATGTAGAGCTGGACGGTGAGCTGTGGGGTGGAGCCCAGGAAGGCCTGGATGACTGCCATGCGTTTGAAGGCGTTGCGGTGTGTGGCCAGCCGGCGCTCTGAGTGGCCCACCTCCTGCTCCATCTCCACCTCATAGCCTTTCCGCAGCCACCGCTTGCGGGTGATGGTGACATAGGGCTCCTCCTCCTTTCCTGACCTGCAGTACACCATGAGGGCCTCCATACACCTGTGGGGACATAGCAGCTGTCACCCCACCAGCTATCACCCTGCCAGCCTCTCCACTGGCCCCCAGCCCCACTCCTGGCACCTCCAGCCCCACCTTTCCTGGGGCTAACCATACCCTGCTCCTGCTGAGTGCAGCCCAGCTGACTTGGGCAAATATCAAACAGTGCTGCGGGCAGTTCCTGGCCCTCGTATGGTAGGATGATGGCAGGGTAGCACTAGGACAATGTGGGTGCCTGGTGGGTGCTCCTCCATTCCAGCACTCAGGGTGACTCATATGGGACAGGGGAGCAACAACTGTCTCAGCGATGGGTGAAACAGCTGCTGTAAGAGGTGCAGCATCCAGGATATAGAACAGTGGCTCTGCTGGAGCTACAGCTACAGGAAGATGTTAATTGCCCTTGGGCTCTGTTTTCCCAGCAGTTAAAAACTTCTTCCTCTAAGCAGAGGCAAGATAAACTCTGATATTCTCTTTGATCTCTGCTCTTGAGCAGAAGAAGGCTTCCATGCTTCCTTCTTGGTGGGGACAGCAGGAAGGGGAGTGCAGGCTGAAGCCGTGTGTGATATGGGCAGATAAGACAGCACTTCCGCAGCCCCTTTTCTGTGGGGCACCCTCACGTGTGGGCGGGGATGTAACTTTTCTCCAGTGCTGCTCCCCACTGCAAGGGCAGGGGGACCCCCAGTCCCTCCACACAGAGCCATGGGGTGGATGTGCATGATCAGAGGCGACTGTCAGAGGAGGACCCATCCAATAGGTTTGGCTCATGCCTGGGGACCAGCTAGCTTGGGGACCAACAGGATGTCATTATTTATGAACTCTCATTAGGGCAGCAGAAATTTTTCTGTATCAGACCCAAATGGAATTAGGTTTTTGGATAAATTCTCTCGACAAAGAGAATGAGTGCTCACGGCTCATTTCCAACTCTAACGGGAAAACAGTTTCATCCCAAAGGCCCAGCTTCAAGGGCAGTCTCAGTTGGCTCCCAGTGCCCTGCCAGACCTTCTCAGCAGGTTGGGCTCCATCTCTGCCTCAAGAAGCTGGCTGAATCAGCTTCCCCTGCGTGGCTCCAGCTGGTTCTTGCAAGCAGCCAAGCAGCACCATAACCATCTCAGGCAGTCTTGGTCAGTGTTGTGAAACCCACACCACCACTGTGGGCCACTGTGGTCTCACAGCACTGAGGTGAGGCCCCCCCGCCACATCTAGAGGTGCGATGTGGTGACAGGGACGCCTCCAGCACTCTGTTTGTTTCCAGTGACAAGAGGAAGTGGGATGCAGGCCACCATGTTTTTGCAGCTCTGTGCGCCCCAAAGGGTGGCTCCTGATCTGCCCTGGGGGGAAGGACGGAGGTGGTGGCTCTGCCTTGCCTCCTGTGTGCATTCTCACTGCAAAGGGTGGCCACAGTGACAGCAACCTGGGAAGTACTGCAGCATTCCCAAGGAATGAGAGATCAGCACATCTCCAACTTGTGCAATATCCACCCCCTCACTCTCTTCTTCCCAACATGGTCCAGTGGCTCACCAGTTCCCATGCCAGCCCCACTCCTGCATCCAGCTTCTCTCCTCTATGCTGCATTAATCCCCCTTATTCCAGGCCTGGGGACCTTGTCTGGGGGTCAGGACCCTTGTTGCTATACACCCTCGAGCACCCAGCCAGGATTCCCACCTGTGCTCCCAGCCTAAGCACGGAGACCGCAAACTCCAGACGCTGGGGGAACCTCTGGTGGCAGACAGAACTCTGAGAAGTGCTTTTCCAGCAGCGGGGATGCAACAGGCTCTCTTAGCCACATCCTATCCGGAGCGTGGTCCAGCAGGCAGCAATGCCTGTTGCATTACTAGGTAAGAGAGGGGCGAGCAAGGGACCCCGTCGGGCCGGGAGCAGCAGGAGCAGCCCCGGGGAGGAGGGACGAGGAGCCGGCAGGAGCAGCTCCGGGCACGCCGGACAGATGGCTGCTGACATACGGTCCTCGGGGCGCCCGTCCTGCCCAGCACCTGTTCTGCCTCTCATCCTCTGCCCGTGGACGTCCCGGGGTCTCCGTGTACCTGCCGGGGGTCCCCGCGCCCCCCCCTGCCCTCACCTGATAATGGGCCCGAGCTGGAGCAGGTGCATGAGCAGGACGAAGGGCCGGTCGCGGCTGATGTCGCGGTGCACGAAGGTGAGGGTGAGCTGCACCAGGACGGAGGGGCAGAGCACGAAGAAGATGGTGAGCGCCAGCCAGAAGCGGTCGTCGGAGTGGCTGTAGGAGAGGCAGAGCACGGTGGCCGCCGCCCCCTCCCCGCAGAACAGCGCCGTGGAGAAGACGATGCCGAGCGGCAGCGTTGCCCGCGACGGGGCGGCGGCGGGCGGACAGCCCCTGCTCGGGCCGTCCATCGCGGTCCGGCCCGGCCGCTCAGCCCCGCCGCGGCGCCATCCCGGGCTGCAGCGG
>WBMV01001236.1:368654-393594 GCA_013396655.1 Campylorhamphus procurvoides | reverse complement strand
CGAGGCGGCGGCATGAGCCAGAGCGAGGTGTCGCCGTGCGCGGCGCCGCCGCCGCCCCCCAGCCAGCGGGTGTTCCAGGAGGCGGTGCGGCGCGGCAACACCAAGGAGCTGCAGTCGCTGCTGCAGAACATGACGAACTGCGAGTTCAACGTCAACTCCTTCGGGCCCGAGGGGCAGACGGCGCTGCACCAGTCCGTCATCGACGGCAACCTCGAGCTCGTCAAGCTCCTGGTCAAGTTCGGCGCCGACATCCGCCTGGCCAACCGCGACGGCTGGAGCGCCCTGCACATCGCCGCCTTCGGGGGCCACCAGGACATCGTCCTCTACCTGATCACCAAGGCCAAATACTCTGCGGGCGCTCGGTGATGCCGGGCCCGGCCGCCAGAGCCGCCCCCGCCCCGGGCAGGGCTCGGCCGCGGGTCGGGGCCCCGCACACAGCGCGCCGCTGCTTTGACCTTTTTGAGGGGTTTTTGTTGGTTTTTTGTTTGTTCGTTTTTCCTTCCAAGGGTTGTTTCCTACTGTAACATGTTTTTTTTTTTCCTCCATCTACCTCGGCTGCACTCACAGTATTCACGGTTTCAGTTTGACATCTGGGCAGATGCTTTAACACCCCCCCGTCCCTCCCCGCTAATATTTAATCCCCCTCCCCGCTCCCCTCGCTCCCGACCCTCCCATGTAAAGTATTCTGGCTCAGAAATTAATTCATTTCAACGCTGCCCAAAGGCGCCCCCGTCCCCTCCCGGTGCTGGGGTCCCTCTGCGGGGCCGGGCGCTCCCGGCGAGGACGAGTGGGAAAGTCTTCCTTCTCTCCAAGGTTCTCCCAGTGTTTTCCCACTGCTGGTTTTTTTGTTTGTTTTTTCGGTCGAGGCGACTCCGTTGGAATATGACAGACGTGGTTTTCTCACCCCGATTGTTCCTGGTTTTGGTTGATTTTGCATTGGGTTTTCTGCTTTGGTTCTTCCTTGGGTGTCTGAAGAAAGTGTGTCCTCACCCACTCTACGAATCCGTTTAGCACACATAAGATCCCAGGAAAAGACATTGAGTCCTTCTGGTTTTGTGTGTAAAGGGGGATTAGCAAATCCTGGACGATTTTTTTTTTCTTCTTAATAAAAGAAAAAAAATACAAAAAAGGTGAAATAAACTCTAAAGGCAGAGGATTTGCTTTTGCACAGAAAAGGGGCGCGAGCGCTCTCTGCTGCCTACAGAGATGCTGGAAAACTACTGAAAAGAGTTTGGGAACTGTATTTTTTCTTGTGGTGAAACTTGGATAACACTTCTCAATGCAGAACGATTCACTTGATGTATGTACACTCACCCGCCTTTTATAGGAGATATATGTCCCGAAGTATATCTCTTCCTAAAGGAAAGGGAGGAAGCAGAGTGAGCCACCCGAAGGCGCATTTTGAAGTGACTGCACGTATAATCGTAAATGCTGCTTTTTTATTGCTATGGCACAAGAACATCCATTTGGAAAATGCGGAAAATTTGAGAAGTCTCTTTTCTCCCGCTGGTCTTTCAGCCCTCTCCTCGTCTGCACTAAAGCCATCCGTATCACTGCCGTCTCCCTGCTCTCTCCTCTCTTGCTCCCTGCATCCGAACCATTCCCATTAAAAAAGAAAAGAGTTACCTGCTGGTTTATTTGGGTTGTGTCTTACCTATTTATCATGTCTGTATATATTTGTGGGTGAAGATTGTGAGCCTGATTTTGTTTGAAGCTGGTGGTGAGTGTTCCAAAAATATGGTTTGGGAAATAGGCTTTTTTTGTTGTTCCTTTTTGTTTCCCTAGTCTTAAAACTAAAAAAACCTAGAGTCTGCCATGACTATTTCCCATTGCACTGAATATTCTGCTTTGTCTCTGATGGTTTCACCTGCAGTTGTTTTGTTTGTTTGTTTGTTTTTTCTCCACTTTAACAATTTGAGATTATTTCAAAAGCTCCAGATGTAAAGAAGAAAAAGAGGGGGAAAACCCTGTCAAAAGCATCTACTGTTAATGCTGTAATTTGCAAGGAATTGCTTGGCCGAAGTCTTTCTGTGAGCATGGCAGGGGGTGTCCAGCACTTCCACTGGTGCTTCTGTGCGATAGTTATGGGGTGGGAACAAGACCTTTCCTAGTGAGGTTTTATTGTTGTTACCAGATGGTTGCACATTTATTTTTTTTTACGTAAATGGATTTGCCACAATGAAATGTCATAACATTTATGACATGATATTAAAAATGTATTGTAAAGCCAAGTTCTAGATGGATTTTTAAAAAGAAATCTTGGTTATAAACCCAGTCTAAAGGGAGCTCTGTCCAGTGTTGTAAAGACAACATGATGTAACCCATATTTATATTTTTATAAAATACCTATTAAGACTGTGAATCTCCTGTGTGAATTGCTGGGTGAGTTGTTTAAGAAAAGTATTGTTCCTTTCCAGCCTCCTGGAGCTTTAGACACGCTGAGATTTTTGGGAAACTGTACGTCGGGGAAGGGGGTTTGCTCTGAAATTGTGAGTTGATGTATTTTTACATCCCTTTGTATTTTACTGAAAAGCTGCTGCCCTTCCTAGTCCCTAGAGTTTCAATTTTCTATGCAACCCCCACACCCCCCCGTCTCTCTTGATCCTGAGAAGTAAAAGGGATGCAGATTGATTCAAATTGAAATGAGGGTCCCCCCCACCCCCCTTGTTGGCTCATCGTGCTGCTGACCCTTCATGCCAAAACGGGGAGTACAAGAAAAAAAAGAGGCAGGTGGGGGAGGCTCTTTCGTGCATGACTGGTTGCCTTCCAGAGTCATCTTTTTAATTATTATTATTATTTTTGTAAGAAGAATATATTGATAATGTCAGTGAAATAAGCAGACATTGAAGCTGATGCACAGATTGCTCCAGAAAGGAGTTTTTCTGTAGATTTTTCTTTAGATGCGAATACCTTTTTTAATTATGTTAATTAATGTTAAGAATTCTTAGGCTTATATTGAAGCTGTATGTGGGTCACTATATGATCATTTCTAACTGGATAAAGTCTGTACAGTACAGCATATTCCTGAGTGTATGATATAGACATGTAGCCCCAGAGTGCAAAATTTATAAATAAATTTTTCATTGATCTTTTTATATAAAAAGGCCTTTTGGTTTGTTCTTTCCCACATGGTTATGCTGGGTGGTTCCTGAGGTGGGGGATGGCTGGCTGGGTCCCCAGGTCTCTCTCTTGGTGTCAAACCTGCAGCTGTTCTGGGGTTAAAAGCATCCCTGGAGAGGGGAATGGCTGGAGTGGATTTGGGGGACGAGTGTGTGGCCCTTTCCCACAGGCTGGAGCAAGCTCCCAGGGCTTAGGGGGTGACCTGGTTTGCTCCAGCCCAGCATCTGGATGCTGGTGGAGGGGTGATGAATTAGACCAAACCCTGATGCTACACGGGCACATGGTGTTTGAGACATTCCTAAAGAAACTACTCATCGCAAGAGAGTAAGGGGAGAGCTCAGCAGCCAATCCTGGGACTGTGGCAGTGCGGCACATTTTCAGGGTTACGGCCCCAGCCTCACTAGCTGAGCATTCTCCAGCTCCCTGTGAACCTTTCCAGGCTTTTTGATTCCAACCTAGGCCCCAGTGAGGGGTTGAGGAAGTTCAGTCCTCACCAAGCCCCCAGGCTGTGGGGATGGGCTCAATGGTAACTTCAGCTGCTCTCTGGAAGGGTGACACAGGGTGAGGGTCAGCACGGGCTCTCCATCCCCAAAGGCATCTCTGTCCTCTTGTGCGGCTCAGAGTGGAGCAGTGCCCAGAGCAGGCTGAGCCCGACTCGTCTGGAGGCTTTCCAGGCAGGATCTGGGAACACCGGGCAGTGGGAAGGGCAGAGGCAGCCCCATGCCTGCACTGGGGGGGCCCTGCCTGAGGCCAGGGCTTTGAATGCAGCATGCAGGCAAGCCTCCCACACTGGCAGCACCGGAGGCTTGGATGAGGCTTTTTCTATATTAATAATTTTGCCAACTCTGGAAATGCCTAAATCTTGGGGGAATGTGTGCCGTGCTCAGTTTGGCTCTGGAGTGTAGATCCCCAGGAGTGGTGTCCTGCAAACACAGTGGGGAGGAAATGTGGAGAAAAGGTTTGGTATGACCTTTGCAGGTTGGCCAAACTCCACTCTGATGTGCCAAGCCCCCGTACCATCTACTGCCAGCACAGGACATTGCCTGGGACAGACACAGCTTGTGTCCCCAGGTGCCCTGGGGACATGCAGCTGCCTAGGCAGCAGCTCAGTGTGAAAAAGACAGGCACCAAGTGACCTGGATGGATTTGATCAGGGTAAAAAAGATTATGGCAAAATCCTGAGTCCCAACCAGTGGTGGCTCTGGGAGTCCTTCATCTGGGGTCCTCCAGCAGTTGTTGACTCCAAATCTGTGGGGAGGGCATGTGGGATGGGCACTACTCTGTTCCTCTGCCATGGCACTGTGACACCAAACCTGCAGAGCGTGCCACCAAACCTGCCACCATCGCTGTGCTACCCCGAGCTCAGCACTGCAGGGTCACACCCGCAGGTGCAGCTCATTCCAGACTCATCCCTTTCCTGCTTGGAATGCTGCAAAACCTCATCCTGGTGCCTGTGTTGGGATGTCACAGAGCTGCGCTCTGCCTGGCTTGGCTCAGCCCTGCGACTTCTTGCCCTTCACCTGGGCCAGCCACCACCTCAAGGATGGGTTTTGCTGAGAAAACGCAGCATTTCTGTGCACAGTTCCTCTGTCCCCATGCTGGATGGGGTGGGCTGGGGTCTCTGGCAGACCCTTTGCAGGAGATTTGGTCACCCCAACAAAGCTGCCCTGTATTCCCTGACTCCCACATACAATGGCCTTAGCAGTGAGGGCACAGCTGAGCCTGCAACCCCAAGGCTGAGCCCCTTGGGGAGCAGCTGCCTTGGTGCCAGGCTCCTCATGCTCCCTTGGCCACCCCACTTTGTAGTTCACCTCTACAGAAACCCTGTCTAAAATCTAAAAAAATCTAAAAATCTAAATCTAGGATCTCCAAAGACTTGAATTTTTTTTCTTTCCCTTTTCTATTTTTGATCAAATAACACAAAAATATTGGATGGTTTGGTGGCATAAACACATTCTTCTGGCATTTTTGCCTGTCCCTGGCTGCACATTATTGTCCACTGGCTGCATTACGTAGGTGCTGTTGTTCCAAGAGAAACCAAAGCAAGAATTTGAACTTTCAAGTGCTTCCTGCCATTGTCTATTGCTTTTGTTTGTGCTGCTGACTCCAAACCAGATGGATTGGGCTCCCCTCCGTCCGGGGGGCGATGGGAAGTCAACACAGCCGGGCGAGGTTTGACAGCTTTGTCTTCTATTGCCCTTCATCCGTCAAGCCCAGCCATCGGCTCGGGATCAGCCCTCGCATATGGATGTGGGGAAGGAGGTGGGATTTTATTTGAATTTCAGGGAGCTTAACACAGTAAGTAATGAATGAGAAAGAAAGACAGCAAGCAGGCGAGCAAGAGAGGATAGCCTGTAATCAAAATTCAGGACATTTTAAATAGATGCTTTGTTGGGCATTTGTATGACTATGATAATGCCACAGCCTGGCAGATCTGAAGAGGAGTTACCTTTTCTAACAAAAAAAATCACAATCAACTTCTGTTAGTGAGGGGGAGAAGCTGGTGGCTCAGGCTGCCCAGCCAGGCTGGCCTCATTTCCAGACTCCATAAGAGTGTTCTGTGGCTGGGAGCAGTCCCTGAGGGCAGGCCAAGGAGTGCAGCACATCCAGCCACACTGGCACACAACAGCAGATCTTGGTTCGGCTGAGCTGGTGCTGTCCTCCTGTCACTTTTTAGGAAGAGGCTCTCCAGAAGGGGAAAATTCTCCAACCAGTTCCATGTTTATCCAGAGCAGGATGGCCATGGCTGTGCCAACCCCTCCTCATGCCAGCCGTGCTATTGGCATGGAGCACTCAATGACACAGCACAGAGCAGTGGCAGAGTGGAATCAAAAAGCAGAGCCAGCCCTGTGCCCCCCTGGCCAGAGTGGATGTGGACAGAAGGGACATGGGCTGGCCAACACCTGGTGTCTCTGCTGTGATGCATTTGTGGGGCAGTGGAGGCTGAACCTTCACATGGCTCCCTCAGCCCTGGGACTGATGGTTTGTGCTCTGAAACGTGACTGCACAACAAACAGATCCTGGCTGCAAATGAAATCTGCAGCCAAGGAGAGCCTCTACCTCGAAGTGGCAACTCTGCGGCCTCCTCTCAACCCAAGAGTGAACTGGAACCTCAGTTCTTGTTTCCTCCAACTGAAAAATTCTTTCTTACCCATGTCTGGTCCCCAGCAATATTCTCAAACACAGTGCAGTTGCACAGACAGACTCGGAATGTGCCCAGCCATCTCTCAGGTTTCCTTTCCTGGACCAGACTCTGCACACACACCCCTGTGTGCTCAGGGAGCTCTCAGTGTGATGTCTCAGCATGGTCATCACTGCCAGCTGGGGCAGGAACCGGATGGCAGCCCTCTGAACTCCTGATTTCCTTTAATTACACCTAAAACACTCAGTCACCCAGAGACTGAAGGGCTTTCCCAGGAGAGGGTGGAGGAGCTGAAGGCTCCCCTTCCCCTGGTGCCCCATCCCATGCCCAGCCTTCCCCATTGAGAGGAGTCAGGTCTTCCAGCACCTTTGGGGAACTGACAGGTGCTGTGACACCAGGATCCCTCCCCAGATGCTTAATTTTGGAGGTCAGAGATGGGGGACCTCAACCCCAGGTTCAGGGGCCTGGGACGCCCTGAGTCCCTGCAGGCAGAGGGTGCAGTGTGTCCTGAGGCTGTGGGTACAGGGGGCTCAGCACCTGTCACCAGCCAGTGCCCATGACCTGGGGCAGCACAGGGCAGCCCTGGCCTCAGTCCACAGTGCCAGGATCAGGCCCTTGACCCCCGGCACGGTGCTTGGACAAGGAGCCTGTCCCCAGTGGGTCCCCACATTTCACCCTGCTCACATTCACAGCTACCGTGACAACTGTGAGCCGCCCCTGTCCCGTTTTCCAATCACTGCTCCCCCTCATTCAAAGCCTCTATCCTTTTAAGCTATTTTTCCCCCCTCCTATTCATTTCCCTGACGCCTCGATCCTTTTCTCCTGCCTAGCCCCTCTCCCGAGCAGCTGCTATGCTAATAAGCAGGAGGCAGAAAAGGGAGCGAGCCTTTGCAGGGCTGGGGAGGAGAGAAAGACCCCAGAGCCCTCCAAATGCTAAATAAATCCAAGGCTGAAGCAGCATCCCCGAACAAAGAGTCCTGGCCTCCCCCCTCTTTTCCCCTCTTCCCAATTCCACCACCTTTTCACATTCAAATCCATTAAACAGCGAGCAAAAAGACCCCGAGTATTCATAGCATTGCATTAAAGAGAAAGCGCCGTGGTCCCTCTGCAGCGCGGAGGGAAGGGCTCTCCATCCCCGCCGCGCTGGGAATCGCCCGCTCCGCAGGGAGCACAAAAGCCCCTGGCACCGCTCAGGGAGAGCAGTTGCCTTTCCCCTGAGTTCCAGGTTTCTTCCCGGATGGGACTCCAGGGCTTCTGTATTGGGATGGAGCCCCTGGTTCCTGCAGGCAGCACGGGCAGCTGCTGGGGCTGCATCAGAGTCTGGGGGTGACACAAGGTGGGGAGCCCCTCTGTCTCCTGCCCTTGACGCTGCTGGGGAGTGCTGTGGCAATGACAGGGCAATGGGGACACCCACACTTGAAGATCCCTCCCAGACAAGCCCCAAAGGCAGGTCAGTGCAGGAGGGACAGTGCAGGACCAGGCACAGCTGAGGGTCACTGTGATGTGGCCACCAGTCCCTGACTGAGGACCAGCCACTGCTACTTCACTGTGGCTGGTGCCTGTCCAGCACAGCAAGTTGCCTCAGTCTGATACAGAGGTCCGTTATGCCAAAATTGACACTTTCCTGCCCATTCTGCCTATTTTGCCCTCATGTCAGAGCAGGTTTTTGGTGCAAAGACCTTAGATCTCATTCCCTGAGCAGGAGGAGGCAGGGATGGAGGTGGACATGTAGTGGGTTCCATGTTGGCTTCTGAGGCTGGTGGTGGGATGCCTGAAAGGATATGACTCTTCTCTGGAGAAAGAATAGGTAGGCATTTTCTTCTGCCTTCAGGGATGGAAATGGAGATGCACCTCCAGGAAGGATTTCACAGTCTTCTCTTGTCTAAGGTTCTGCTGGAATCACAAGACTCCTGGAGATGGGGATTTTAGTACCAGATACTGAAAAATGTTTTAAAATCATGGATTGTAATATGTGAGGACAGAAGGTGTCTGAGTGATGGCAGCTGGATGATGGAGACCATGATAGTCACGTGTGCTGCTCAGGAGGCAGCAGTACCTGGGACCCTGCCTGCACAGCTTGGTCAGTGGGGTGGTATTCAGCTCTGCTTCTGGGCTGTCCATCTGAGATGGCATCTGGGTTTCACTGTGGAAGCAGGAGATGGATGGCAGCACTTACACCTAAGCTACGTTTGCTGCTTGAGTTGTCCTGGTATGTCATACCTGGCCTCTGCCCCAGGTTCTGGAGGCTGTCCCTGCTGTCCTAGACATTGTGAAGCTTCTCAGCTGGCACATAGTGCTGCCTTTTGGTGCCTGAATCCTGCTCTGAACCAGTAAAATGAAGAGTCTGGAAGGTGATCCAGGCTGCCCTGATAGGCTACCTCCATGTGCTCAGCCGTATTGCAGCCTGGAATCCTGCATTCGTGTTCATGAGATCACCAGGGCTCCACTCTGACCGCTTGGGGAGATGGCGCACGACTTTGGGGTGCATAAGGGATCAGGCCAGTAAGAGATCTAGATCAGAAAATGGGGAGAAGTAGGACAACCCTCAGGAAACCTAAAATTACATTAACCACTACATGAGACATGGGCTATAGGAGCTTAGGCTTCTGGCTCTGCAGTGCTTAGCTGCATGCACAGTGCCCTGAGTGTGTCCCTCCAGGGGATCCCCGGCTGCATGAGTTGTTCCTCACAGCATGGGGTCCTTGGGGTGCCCTCATAGCTGATGCTTCAGGGCTATAGGATTTAGCTGATCTACCCCAACCTTGCTCCCCACTGCAGACCACCAGCTCCTCAGGCTGGTGAGAGTCTTGGTCATTCCGGGAACTTTTCCGGCCACACCAGGGATGTGTTCCCCCACAAATCATCTTTCTGAAGTGAATGTCAGCAGGAACCCAGAGAGGTTTCTGAGAACAACCTCCCCCCGTCCAGTCATGCCCTCAGATTTCCAATTCATGGAGAAGGTCCTTACCTTGAGGAACTTGTATGTGCAAGCACTACGGATTGACCCAGCATGCCAGTAACAGGGCAGGGACTGTGCTGCTCCAGATTCTGTGGAGTGGCCTTTCCCTGGCAAGGGAGCGTCTTTGGGTAGAGACTGGGCACCCATCCCACACACTGCCCTGACCAGGACTCTCCCTTCTACCTGCTTCTATCAATCACACAGTCCTGCCCTTGGGTTACTCTCCAGGTGTCTCCCCAGGGGTCAATGATAGGTGGCCATCACCCACCATTGCTCTTAGGGGCTTCTCATTCCCAATGTGAACCCAAGTCCATCCAACATCTCACTCTGCTCCAGCCCTTCCCAAAGAGCAGTGTGCAACAATCCTTTATCACACACATGCTGGGGGCATGGGGTGGAAGGGTCAGTGGGAGGAAGGAATGAAAGCACCATGCACCATCTGCACGCCAAACTGTGTGGCCCAAGGAGGTGCTGGGAAGGTTTTTTGGAGGGGCTTCTATGAGACGACATGGTTAATGAGCAGTGGGACCACTATCTCTGCCACCAAGGCCATGGCTGGAAGTGCACCAGACCTTCTCTGGGGGTAACAGACCCAACTCTGCTGCAGGGTCCAGACTTCCTCTGAGCTCTGATGCCTCCAACCCTGCCGGATGGAGTCCATAGCTCTGCTGGGGCAAGGGCTGGGAACATGCTAAAGACACAAATAGCCCCACATTGCTCCCAGACTTGTCCAAGGGACACCCCAGCTGGTTCTTCATCCTTGTGGGGCTGGCTGGGGACATCATGTCCCAGGCTGGATGGGCTGCCCCAAGGGCCCTGCATGCACCATAGGCTGCTGTCCTCCATCGTGGCTGCACCCTGAGGGGCTGCAGTGTGGTGGGACTACCTGCAGCAGCAGGTGGGACAGGGGTCAGGGCATCCCTTCGAGGGGTTGGCCGGGGAGAAAGGTCCCTGCTTAGCAATGCAGGAATGCAGGTCGGGCTGAATGAGGCGGAGGCGGGTCTGATCTGGTGCCCCACTAAGCCCCCATTCTTTCCCAGGCGATGCATCTTGTATTCAGGCTGCCTGCTCCTAAGCAGAGCGTCTTTAATCCTTCTCTTGTCTCCTCCATTCCCTTTCAGGCCTTTGGCCAATGGGAAGGGGATGAGCAGCTCTCTGCAGGAAGGAAATTAAAAGCGAGGAGGAGGGTAGGGAGGAGGAGAGTGCGGGGAGGGGGACTTGGAAGGGGAGACAATCCTGGAGTGGAGATGCCAGTCATCGGGGTCTCAATAGCCCCATTCACCCTGCCCAGCCACACAGAAAATCAGGGTCACCAGGATCCATGCCCTGCCTGGAGACAACTGTTGCTTTATTCTTTTTAATTGCTGGAAAACGCAGAAAAGTTCACTTGTGTGTGTGGCTGGCTCCGGTGGGGTGCGCCGGGGGGCGGGAGGGACGGGGCAGAGCCCGACCCGCAGCGAGCAGGGACACAAAAATCCCCCGCACGAGAGGCTGGAGGAGCCATCTGTAGGGCCGGGACGGGACACGGGAGCGGCGGCGTGGGAAAGGGCTCCGGGGCTTTGGGGTGCAGCCCCAGAGCCGGCAGGCAGGGAAGGACCTGTGCAGGAGGACACGAGTGGACAGACGGGCAGGTGGCCCCACGTCTCTGGGCAGGGAGATGCCCGGGTGATGCTTCTGGCTGGAGTCGCAGCGATCAGGCAGCTCAGAGCACTTGCACGCACATGACACGGGTGTCACATTGACACCCAACCCCGCGGTGCAAACACACCTCCCAGATGGACATACAGCTGTGCCACCTCCACTTTGAGATGCTGCTCCAAGTGCCTCTCCAGTCATGTGGATGGTTCCAGCCCTGCACTGACAGAGCCAGCCCCAGGGATGTCCCAGAGAACATATGTGCACCCCAGGGCTCTGGGGAACCAGCTACCCCAGCCAAGCTCCCACTCTGCCTTCATCCTTCCTACTGCCCAATGTAGCTGGGCACCAGTCTGGAGACACAGGCCACCGTGGGCCATTCCCACCCTTCAGCAGCCCAGCAGTGCTGCACCAGCAGGTCAGCAGCTTCTCTCCAGCTCTGGTGGGTGGTGTGTGCCAGGGGACATGCTGAGAGAGGACAAAAGTGCCTGGGTCACAGATGGAGCCAGTCCCATCCTCCCTCCACCAGGGACATCTCTGTGCATCCTCCCCCGGGCCTCCTGTGAGCCTGGGGTGATTTGTGCCTGTTGCAGCCCCCAGATTTGGGTTGCACTTTCCTCCCCAGTCTAGCACTGTCTTCCTTTGCTCTGCCCTTTCCTGAACACTCAAGTTTTCTTTGTGAAGAATATCAAAGATGTGCTCCCAAGTACTCTGTGATCCATGGGACACAAGGCAGCATTTTCTGAGGTTTCCCTGATAACTGTGTTCCCTTGCAAGTCGTAGAGTTACAGACTGGTTTGGGTTGGAAAGGACCTTAAAGCTCACTTCATTCCATCCTATTGCTGTGGGCAGGGATACCTTCTACTATCCCAGGTTGCTCCAAGCCTCATCCAACCTGGCCGTAAACACTTCCAGGGATGGGGCAGCCACAGCTTCTCTGGGAAACATGTGCTAGGGCCTCCTCACAGGGAAGAATTCCTTCACAATATGCAATCTAACCCTGCCCTCTGGCAGAGGAAAACCATTCCCCCTTGTCCTGTCACTCCACACCCTTTTCCAGACTGCCTCTTCAGCTCTATTGGAGCCCTTTAAGGCACTGGAAGGGCTCTAAGGTCTGCTCAGAACCTTCTCTTCTCCAGGCTGACCAGCTTGAACTCTCAGCCTGTCACTTCACCTCACCTATCCTGTTCCACCATCCCAGTCTACCCTCTTGGCTGGCATGGGGCTGGCAAGTCCAGAGCAAGGCAATGCAGGGAGCACCTGGCACACTGGCCAGCCTCTGAAGCAGAGATGTCTCCTGAGCATGAGCCAAGACCCCAGCAGGTCTTCTGACCAGTCCCACCATTGCTGCAGGGTATTCGCCCTCCAACACAAGCCTAAAGACTTCCCTCTGTCACCACTGGGAAGAGAACACTCAAAAGCCTTAGGGTAGGTGCAGAGGTCCTCAGCTAAGGAGCACCTAGTGGGCAGGAGGAAGGCAGAGAAGAAGAAGGAGGAGGAGTAGGTGGCAGGTTTGTGAGCACAGAAAGGAAACACACTGCAGAGCACAAGCATCCCATGCTGTTCCTGGGCAGAGGGGCGGTGGGATGCACCACCCCCCAAAGCCAGCCCACCCACCTGCAGCCTCAGCTCCCTCCTGGCACCTGGTATTTTGAAGCCATAAGTGCAGCTATTTCAAAACCATTAACTTGACCCTCATCAAATGCCAACAGAGACATTCCCTGGGCAGGTTCAGCTGGGAGCTTCACCACAGTGATGGGACACAGTGTGGGCCCTGGATGTTCAGAGGGTTTGGAGGACACGAAGCAGAGAAGAAGCAAGGGCAGAGGCTGGCCCAGAAGCAAGGGCAGAACTGGAAATGCTTCCACACTAGTGCTGAGAGTACAAGGGGCAATGGAAAGCTTGGCAGCAAGTGATGGCATTGGGCACCAGGATGAAGAGACAAGGGATGGTAACCACTGAGGTGCAGTGATGCCCTGGGTACCAGCTTGGTAGGAGGGACAGAAGAGTGGGATGGTTAGGAGAGGGGTTGTATAGAGTGAATCACTGTAGAAAAAAGTGAGTGAAGACATTTTTGCAGGTAAAAATCTCAGGCTCTCATAATAAAAATGTAAAATTCAGACTGCTCACTATGTGAACAATGTTATCTGGAAATACTGAAAGCAGAAAATGTGGGAGCTCTGCAAGTGTATCTGTGAGATCCCTCTCCCCATGTACAGAGCAGCTTTGTCAACACGAGATGCAGATGGGCTGTGGGGGCACCCAATGAAGCCTCTGGGAGCAATGAAATCTACAACCCACAAACTACAAGCCACAAAGATGCTGTTCTGTCCTGGATCTGGAGTGCTTGGGACCAGGCTGAAGAGGTCCAGGGGAATGAACCCATAGCAAAAATCAGCACCGCCTGGTTTAACAGTGCAGTGGGATAAGAGGGCTAGGTATATATCATAAAAAGTTCAGGAAAGGGAGCTATATTGAAATGGGACATATTATCAAAAATACCACAAACTTCAAGATCTTAAACATACCCTGAAGGGTGTTAAGTAGGGTGTGAGAACCTGAGTAAAACATATGCCCCAATTCAAAAAGAAGCTTGGGTTCCACAACTCTTTCCTGGGTCATTGAGAGAATTAACAAGTGACAATGGAAAACACCAGTGTTTCAGAAACTGAAAGCTTGTATAGGAGTGAATGGGAAAGTCCACAAAACATGGTAGTTCTGCTGGAAATAGGAGAATGAAAACCTAAAAACAGACATGCAGAATACCCAAGAAAAGGTGCCATAACCGGTTGAAGAACATTCTTGCAGTTGTCCTGTGCAGGGCCAGGAGTTGGACTCAATGATCCTTGTGGGTCCCATCCAATTCAAGACATTCTGTGATTCTGTGATGACCTTAAAACCATCAGAGGTAGAAAGTCAACCAGGAGTTGAGGGATTCCCGGAGAGTAATGGGACCTTCAGCATGAAGCTCAAAAATGAAGATTCTCATTGCAAACCTATTGGCCAGTGATGGGGATGTTCCCTGGCCTGGCACATGTGCAGCAGCAGGTTGCTCAGAGGAGCTGGAAAATTTGAAGACGATTTACAGGAAGCCCCAGATGGACAGGACAAGCTGCCCATCTGGATGCAATCCTGAATGACTGCTCCAAGGAACCCTGCTTGAGCAGGGAGGTTGGACTGGATGTTTTTCAGTTGCCCCTTCCAGCCTGAACCACACTGTGATTCTCTGTTCACAGGACAGATGGTGTTTGCTCATGTGTGAGAACTTCTGTGTGAAACGGCAGCAGTGCTGGCAGTGTGTGGTGCTGCTCCTCACAGCTGGCCAGGGGCTGGCAGACAGGGAAGCTCTCGGCTCTGGAAATGGGGTGCTGCAAGCTAAAAAATTAAGATTCTCATTGCACGGCCTATATTGCACTGCTTAGCATGTGGTTGAACACAGAGCTGAGAAGCTGGCAAGGCTCCTGCAAGGAGGGATCCTGTCTCAAATGCAGAGGATCCAGAGGATGTCATCTGTCTGGACTGTCAGAAAGCTTCTGATGAAACAGCACACCAAAGGTTATTAAATGAAAAGACTTGCATGGGGAGCAGAAGAAAGGTTTTTTCATGAACTGAATGGTGGTAAAGGATCAGAAGCAACATGTAGGGGTCTTCAGGATTGAAGACAGTCAGCAGTGGAGGCCCCAGGAACCAGCACCATGACAATTTTTATATTTGATATGTTCATCCGTGCCCAGGAGAAGGGAGTGAAGAGGAAATCTTCGAGTTCAGGAGTGACACTGAGCTCCTCTGGATGGTCAGAGGCTGTGCTGATGGCAGGGATATCCAGAGGGACCTCACAAAATCAAAGGGCAGAGAGAGGGCAGGTGAGCTTTGGTTTGGAGGAATGATGGTGATGCTGGAAGGGAGAAGAGATTAGAGAAGCATTAGTCTGGAGGTCGGGAAAGGCAATAACACAGGAGGAGAGCTGTGAGCCATCGATGACCGGCGATTTCAGAGAATCATTAATGGGAAGCTGCAGAAGCCAAAGAAGTCACCAAAACAGTTGTGTGATCAAGAAGGACGTTGGGAAGATGGAACCAGAAAACCTTGGTGACCCCTCGGTTTGGGCTCTGTGTGGTGACATCTCGAGAAGGAGACAGAGGAGTTGACTTTCTTTGGACTTACTCTGCAATAACCAAGATGAGAGGGACTAGAAAGATGGAGATTCCCCTATTTGGAGAGGGGAAGGCCCAGGAAGGCTATGAAAATGCTTGCAAAATCATGAAGGTGGTGACCAAGATGAGCATGAAACTGCAGCATTCTAGCAATCCTTGGAGTATAGAGCAGGTGATGGGTTTAAAATATAAAACATAGCAGGTCTGAAAGTCTAGAGCATGCTGCCACGGAGGGAAAGGAGACAGGAAACACCAAGAGGTTCAGGTAGGGACTGCTCAAAGACAACAGGTTCATAGCAGGATACTGAAAGGACTGAGCAGGAATGTCTCCTCTGACCCAGAATCCAGCTTCTGGGGAGTGGGAGAGGAGGAGGGTCAGGCCTGTCTGAATAAATAGCATCTCCTTTTCCCATTGTGGGACACCAAGTCCTGGTGCTCCTCACCTCTGCAGGGGTCTGCCTAATATACCGCCAGCCCCTGGACTGGGCACAGGACCTTGAGGTACCTGCTATCCCCCCAGGTTCTGCTGCACCTCCTGCCCCTGTGCCAGCTCCACCATGACCCCATGAAGCTATTGGGGCTGGGGCCTCTCAGCGCTGGTGGGGCCAGGGGAAGTTTGGTCTGTAGGAATCTTCTGGTGTTTTCTCCTACATTTGGTTTATGTCCAAACTTATCTGAAAAAAAAGCATTTTCTGAACTTTCTAAACTTCCTTGCAGCTGCTCACACCCCACAGGCTCCCTGCCGGACCCACCTCCCTGCCAGAGCAAACCACAGGAGCATCCCTCTTTGAGCACCATGGGCTGCCTGTTCTGTCTGTCTCCCTGGGGCTGTCAGACATGGCACTGCAGAGTCCAGGGTCCTGGACCCTGGGTTCTCAGCAGATTCCGCTCTGGAGCCATGTCCTTGTAGAGGCTCCATCCCTGCTCTGGCAGCAGGGGGATTTCTCCATCCCAGGCCCTGCGAAAGGAGCAGTTCAGTGATGCTGGCATGAATGCAGCTGCAGTGTCAGAGATGAGGATGATGACTGTGTTTTAGGAAGTGAACAAGGATCTTGAGGGCTGCACCACTTCCCTGCCTTATCAGCACAGGCAACAGGCACAGGCTTAGGTTTGCAGCCAGCATGGAAGCTCCCAGGCTGTCCCAGCAAGGACAGTGCCCCTGGGCCCATGGTCACAGCACACACTGTGTTTGTATACATGGAAGAAGAGAGGAGCAGGCTGGATGTGCCCAGGCCTGCAGCTTCCCCAGCTGTGGTCCTTGGGAAGGGAGCAGCTCCCTCCACTCGTCTTAGCACCAGCAACAAAGGAGAAGAACTGAGCAGCAGCCACGGAAGGACAGCACATCCACGTACTCCTCCCACCCCTGCCAAGTCCCAGCAACAGGCACGTGTGCTCCCAGTAGGGCAGACTGGTCCCCAAAGGGGATATATAGGAGTGTGTCCTGCATTGGTCACACCTGGGTCCATTGCTGTTTGAGCACATTTACCTCCACAGGGCATTTCTGTGCACAAGAGCCACAGGAAAACCAGTTCCCTGTGCAGGCAGCATGTGGACAGCTGGTCCTGCTTCACTGCCTGTTCTGTCAGCTGCCCTGGGACAGCACATGGCTCTGGACACATTGCAGGCACCAACAGTGATTTCAGGGCTCATCACTGCTGGATCACACTGCATGTCTCTGCCATAGAATCACAGAAGGGACCTTCGGAAGGGACCTTAAAGACCATCTTGTTCCACCTTCTGCCATGGGCAGGAACAACTTCCACTAGCCCAGGTTACTCCAAGCCCTGTCCACTCTGGCCTTGGACACTTCCAGGGATGGATCAGCCACAGCTTCTCTGGCCGACCTGTGCCAGGGCCTCCCCACCTTCACAGGGAAGATTTTTTCCTGATATATCTGTTCTAAGTCTCTCCTCTTATAGTTTAAAATAGTTTCCCCTTGTCCTATCACTATCTGCCTGTGTAAAAAGTCACTCTCCCTCGCGTTTATAAGTCCCCCTGAGCTACAGCCTTCCTCGGTACCCAGCCCGCAGGAAGGGCCACTGAGGGGGCACAGCGGGACCCTCCGCCCGCCGGGGGCTGGGGATGGGAGCAGGGCTGTCATTCCTTAGCGCCGGCTGCCACCTAGCGCTGGAGGAGCCGGGGCAGCGGGGACCCCGGCGAGAGAGCCCGGGGAGGGACCCCCGGCTTGGGGGCTGGAGCCGAGCCGGGGATGCTCCTGCAGGCAGAGCAGGTGGGCAGGGGATGCTCTTGCAGGCAGAGCAGCGGGGCAGGGGATGCTCCTGCAGGCAGAGCAGCGGGGATGCTCCTGCAGGCAGAGCAGGGGTGCAGGGGATGCTCCTGCAGGCAGAGCAGCGGGGATGGGGATGCTCCTGCAGGCAGAGCAGAGCAGAGGGGCAGGGGATGCTCCTGCAGGCGGAGCAGCGGGGATGGGGATGCTCCTGCAGGCAGAGCAGAGCAGAGGGGCAGGGGATGCTCCTGCAGGCAGAGCAGCGGGGATGGGGATGCTCCTGCAGGCAGAGCAGAGCAGAGGGGCAGGGGATGCTCCTGCAGGCAGAGCAGCGGGGCCGGCAGGAGCGGGGGCTGCCAAAGGCGTCAGTGCCACATTCCCCCCCTCTCCCGGCACACCGCGGGTGTCGCATGAAGACATGAGAGTGGAGATGTGCAGGCTGTCCCTGCCACTCCGCAGGCCCCGTGCCCCGACAGTGGCACCCACTGGTCCTTCTCCAAGGGCCGGTCAGTGACTGCGAGGGGGTGGAGGGTGAAGGTCCGGCCGACTGTGGTCACTGTGCTGCCGGCTCAGACCTTCTCCACAAATACTGGGGCTGTGGCCCTAGGGAGAGGAGCTCCTGCCCTTTGCTCTGTTTGCAGTTTCCCTCGGGCTGTTTGGTTTCAGTTAATCATCCCAGGAGGGCAAACAGTGCCGGGAGGGATGGTGTGCCCAGTGCTCCTCCGGGCCCAGGGACCCTTGGCTGTGGGGTGGGTGACACCCAGCTGGATCCAGGATGTTGGGACCGCCTGGAAGGGGGTCCAGAAGGGAAGCAGGCAACTCAGGCTCTGTTCCCTATGGACACTGTCAGGATTAGGCAGCCACCAGTGAGCCCTCTGGATCCTTTGGTCCTCTCTTCTACACAGAGTCAGGCTGGTCTGTTGGGGCTGGGGGGCTGATATCAGTCATCAGGGCTCTTTGTAGCATGTCAGAGCAGCAATATGAATCCCAAGGTAGAATAAAGGAGACAGACAGCTCCTGGGTCCAGTAGGACTCAGTCAGTGGTGAAGGAAAAGGTGAGGGTGAGGAACTCAGCCTGGCAGGGCGGGAGGGTGCTCACCTCCCCTCCTGCACCCCACAAAAGCTCTCTCCAAATCCCCCACCACCACCGAGGGTGGCAGTGATGTCCACCCGGGCCGTACACCCCACCTCCCCCAGCAGCCCCCCCGGCAGGCTGGGTGGCCCTGCTGGCCCTGGTCTGAAGGTCACACTGCTGCGCAGTGGGGACAGCACAGAGTCCAGGATCCCACCAGCATGTTGGGGCACAGCAGCACGCTGAAGCCACCAGACATGATTACTTGGGGTCTCCTTTCCCTCCTCCTCTTTGCCGTGGCCAGTGGAACCCCCATCGGAGACCAGGATGAGGATATCCAAGTGCAGGAGAATTTTGAGGCTGAGCGGGTAATGGCAGCTTGTGGTCCCTTAATTCTGGGGGCAAAAGGGATGGGGGAAACTTTATTTCATTTTCCTCTAGAAAGAAGGACAGTAATGCCTATGCCTGTGCCAGGATGTATGGGACAGGACTGGCAGCATGGCACTCTCTGGGTGCCAGTCAGGGGGTGCCAGCCTTCAGAGTGGCCTCATCTTGGCAAACACTGAGGCAGGGTGTCTGCAGCCTGAGCACTGGGTCAGATGGGTCCTATGGGATGTCTGTGGTTCAGTACACAGGATTTTTGTGGGATGCAGGCTGCCTGGGAGATTCCCCACCACCAGCCCTGTCCCCTGCCAGGCTTCACACGGCCCTGAATGTGTGCCTGGGTCTGGGTTCCAGGACACATTGGGGGATGACAGCCTGATGCCTCCAGTCCTGCCTGGTAGTCACAGAACCCAGGAAAATCCTGCTCAGTGCTGATCCACTTCCGAAATCCTGAAGCAGCTCTAGCCTCTGCACCCTGCATCATCACCTCTCAGTTTCTCTCTGGGCTATGAATATTTCAGCTCAGCAGAAAACCAGATGTCCCACTTGGGTGAAGAGAGCTCATGGTAGAGACATCCCTCTCTTCTCCCTGCAGATGTATGGGAAGTGGTACGACATTGCCATTGGCACAACCTGCAAATGGATGAAGAACTACAAGGAGAAGTTCAGCATGGGCACGCTGATGTTGGGCCCCGGCCCCAGCGCTGACCAGATCAGCACCACCAGCACCAGGCTGCGGTATGGTCACTGCTGGGGGTGCTTGAGCCTCCTCCAAAGCCACCCTACCAGGGGTGCTCTGTCTCCCAAAGACTGGGACAGGATGTGGGGGTTACTTGCTCTGGCATCACAGCTCCAAGGAGGGGATGGATTGAGCTCAAATACCCAATGCCTCGGGCAGGGCAATTTCGATGGTCCTGTGCCATGGTCTTGGTGCCCTAGACATGATTTTCATGCTATAAACAGAGAAAATGATCTCTCCGAGTAGCTGATGGTTTTCCTTCTTCCTCCAGACAAGGTGATTGCACAAAAGTCTCGGGCGAGTACCAGAAAACCAGCACCCCTGGCAAATACACCTACTACAACCCCAGTGAGTTGGGCTGCAGTGTGGGTGGGTGGTGGGGATAGCAGGGCACAGAGGCCCTTCCACAGTTTAGGTAATTTCCAGCCAAAGTCTGGAGTAAAACTAGGGGGGAAAGGGCTGTTTCAGCACTGTCCCTGCATAGGCACAGGATGATGAGATGTTCTAGCAGGTCACTCCTGCCCCAGGGTCTAAGCCTGGGGCAGGTTTCCATCAGCTACACTTTAGAAGCATTGGTGGCACCTCAGTTGTCTGCAGTCCTTGGCTTTCATCCCCTCAGCTAAAAGGCTGGTGAGCCTAAAGGGAATCATGGTTGTATATGAATCTGCTACCCAATAATCATGTTTTCTTTAATTAGGTTCCTGATTTCAACCCCCAGATCTGGGGCTGTCCTACACTACTCCATCTCTTCCTTCAGGGCAGGAATAATGTCCTCTGTGTCTCTGTCTCACTCAGAATGGGACGTGTCTATCCAGTCCTATGTGCTCCGCACCAACTACGAAGAATATGCTGTCATTCTGATGAAGAAGAAAAGCAGTTTTGGCCCAAGCACCACCCTGAAGCTGTACGGTACATCTGACCACAGCACTTGAAGGGGAGCAGCCTCTGGGGTGGGCCAACACAGCTCAGAAACA
The DNA here is from genome assembly GCA_013396655.1 of Campylorhamphus procurvoides. NCBI lineage: Eukaryota > Metazoa > Chordata > Aves > Passeriformes > Dendrocolaptidae > Campylorhamphus > Campylorhamphus procurvoides. Next base: position 373,188 of record WBMV01001236.1, on the reverse strand, counting down.
CCACGCAAGGGTCTCTCAGCTCCCTTGGCCTTGAGGGACCTGACCATGGGTTTTGGAAGTGGTGCCTTGGAACAGCTCATCTTTGGTAGGGAAAATGTGGAGTCTGAAGGCTCTGTTAGAGCCACATCAGGCAATGAACATCCAAACCAGCATGGGGTTTGGGATGAAGGTGGTGATATCTGCTTGGAGGAAACCCATGCCCTGAAGTGGCAGGAGTTGCTGTTTTCCATGATTAAGAACCATTAAACCCACTTTTTTCAGGGCCCTAGTCAAGGCTGGTCAAGAAGAACAGGCTTCCCAGGGAAGTTGTGGAATCACTGTCCCTGGAAGTGTTCAGAAAACATGTAGATGTGGTGCTTAGGGACATGGTTTAGTGGTGGACTTGACAGTGCTGGGTCAATGGTCGAACTCAATAATCTTTGATTTGCCGATTCTATGTTGGGAAGGACCAGGAGGCTGATATTGGACCGGCCTGCAGCCACCAGAGCTTTATGGGTTTGTGGGTGGTTAGGGACTGCAGACAGACCCCCCGTCCCGTACCAACCCTGCTCAAAGTCTGTTCTCTTTCTCAGGGAGGAGTCCAGAGCTGCGAGAGGACCTCATTGAATCTTTCCAGCAGCTGGCTCTGGAGATGGGCATCCCCATGGACTCCATCTTCATCCTGGCCAACAGAGGTAACCTCCCATGGAGCATGTGCCTCTCCTATTACTGAGGCACTCTGGCTGCTCCTTCATTTGCCAGGCTGAGGAGATGGGGTATGGGAGGCAGGGAGAGAGGGAGGGAGGAGAGACAAGGGCTTTGGTAGCATGGGATGGAAAGGAAATAAGGCCATACATCAGTTAGGATTCCATCAGCTTCCAGTCGGAGGCGTCCTTCCTGGACTGTCAGGTCAATGCACCCACACCATTATGCTGGGACAAGAGTGTGGGACACCCAGGGACACTCACAACTGGTCCCTCTGGCTGGGTGCTCCAGCACCTGAGGGGCTCCTTGCTCAGCCTGGGGTTCAGAAGGGGCCGCTATTATGCAGGGGGGTGTGGGGATTTTACAGGGGTGCAAACAGATATGGGGATTTTAGGGTAGTATTTCTGTGAGAGGGAGGTGGAAAGCAGAAAGAGGGGAAGAGCATTTGGGGTGAAACTGAGAGGGTGTCCCCTTCCCCGGAGTCCTGTGTGGGCATGGTGCAGTACTCGGTGAGATGAGTTCATCAGGACACCTCTCCTCTCACACTGTTGATCTTCTCTCCTGCATTTGGTCCAGGTGAATGTGTTCCTCAGGAGACTGGAAGTGCTTCCCAGGTGAGTGGGACATCGAGGACCTCCTGAAGTGGGTCAAAGCTGGGGACATCCCTTTCAAGACAAACTCACTGGAGACCTACTGCCCAGAGAGATGCTCTGTGGGCAGGATATGTTGTTTGGGCAGTGGCTCCACTGACCACCCTCAGAGCTGCTCTTCCATCTCTGCTGATGGGCTTTGTCTGCAAGGATGGGGGCACAGGCAGGTGTAGGCTGCAAGGTGAGGGTCCTGGGGGCCAGGTGGGCACCTGGGCTCATTACAAGCAGAAGGCAACAGTCTTTTCCTACTGTGATTGTTTCCATGGCATGAAGATTGCTGGTGTCTCCTTGCTCCTTGCCTGCCTGTGAGTGTCCCAGCCAGGCTGTAGGCCCCTTCTTCGGGGATGGGGAGGCTCAGCATCCCCCTGGTCCTTCAGCTGCCATCAGTCAGCACCTCCCAGTCTCATAGGGTTGAGTTTAGGAAGATTTTCCAGAGAGGATGGGACTTTCATAGGAGAAACAACCCAGCTGACTCAAGAGCAGGTAACACACCATGGAGACACATCTAGCACAGGGCATGACTGGGGCACTTTGGTTGTCTTCATAAACAACCTGTGATTATGATCCCCACCCAGAATGAGCACAGGATCATGAGGTGTGGAGGGATCACAGCCTGGAGACCCAAGATGAATGAGTGGAGGCATGCTGGGAGCACTGAGGAGGGTTGGAGCCTGAGGTGCCCCTGACATAGCCCACCCCAGGGCCAATGGGGTGGGCAGCAGGTCCCACAGGCAGGGGCCAATGGCAGCTCTGTGTTTCATTCCTGGTGCAGAGGGCACGAAGAGCAGTCCTGCCCCCTGAGGAGGGCTCAGCCGCGGGACCCCTGCCCCTCTACATTGGCAACAAGGAAGGTAGGTCTCAGGGGAAGGGGTGGCACCAGGAACCCTCTGCCCTGCAGCCCCCTCTGCCTGTGACAGGCCGTGGTGTGCTGGTCTGCAGATTCATGCCGGCTGAGTCGGGACCCTGGGCCCTGCAGCGGGATGCTCTCCCGCTTCTTCTACAACTCCTCCTCCATGGCCTGTGAAACCTTCCTCTATGGAGGCTGTCTGGGCAACGGCAACAACTTCTACTCAGAGAAGGAGTGCCTGCAGGCATGCCGGACTGAGGGTGAGCAGCAGCCGGCACAATCCCGGCCAGGTCAGGGTTAGGGTGATGCCTGCTGAGGCATCAGAAAGGGTCTGCGCATCCACGTGGGAGGTGTGGAGTACCTGAACCCCTTGCCTCACACAGCCCTATCCCACAGCTGCCTGCAGGCTGCCCATCGTGCCAGGTCCCTGCCAGGCACCAGTGACACGCTGGGCCTTCGACGCTGCTCAGGGCAAGTGCATCACCTTCAGCTACGGGGGCTGCAAGGGCAATGGGAACCAGTTCTACTCAGAGAAGGAATGCAAGGAGTACTGTGGGGCTCCTCCACTGGCAGGTACTTCCCTTGCCCCGCCACTGCCCACCCCAGTGCTGGGGAAGCCATGGCAGCAGCCTTGCACCATCTCCTATCCTGCACTGGGTCTGCTTGGGGTGGGGGATAGGGCTGTCCTGGCTCTGGGAGGGGTGCATCCTGGGTCTGGATAGGTCCAGGATGGGTCTATGGTGGGTCTGGAATGGGTTTGTCATGGGTTCAGGATTGGTCTGGGTCTGGAATGGTTCTGGGTTTTGTGTTGTGCCTGGGCTGAGTCAGTCTGGGTCTGGATGGATTCAGGATGGATGTGTCCTTGGCCTCGGATTGGTTTGTCATGGGTCCATGATAGGGATGGGATGGCTTTGTGTTGAGAATATGGCCATTAATCCACAGACAGCATGGCACAGGGGGGCTGGACAGGTTGCAGATGTGCTGAAGCCATGACTGAACTTCAGAATGGTCTTGATGAAAGGGGGAAGGGCACTGAGGAGGCTGGAGTGCAATGGGGAGCAGGGGCAAGAGCCCCTGGGCTGAAAGATTGGGCAGGGGTACAGAGGTCCTGACACCAAACAAGGACCATAACAGGGTCCTGTCACAGCTGTATCCTCTGTGTGACATCTGCCAGACCCCCCAGCTCAGTGCAGACAAAATGGGCACTGCTCAGCCCTCAGGGGAAGTGACAAGCAGGTTGTCAGGACCATGGCAGAGGAAATCTTCCCTCAGAGTGGGGGGACTGAAGAGTCTTTCACCACAGCCATCCCTGAGCAAGCCTGCTCACAGCATGACAGGAGCTGGGGACTGGCTGAGATCCCACGGAAGGGAAGTAGAGCCTGAGTAACACATCTAAGGACAGAGGCCATCGTCTATTACCCCTGTCAGGAATATAAGCTTCATTAATGCCACCATGGTGGGTGGTGGGACACGAGGTGACATCTCAGGATAACACAGGTGTGTATGGAGAGTCTAGACTAGACTGCTCTCCCCATCACTGCTGGCCGGGACAAAGTGAGAAGCAGTTCCATCACCATCTGACCACAGGGCAAGGAGGGTCTGGGGTCTGTCCATCACCTGGTGTGTCTCTCCGCTTGCAGAGGACGAGGAGTTTCTGCATCTGTCAAATTGAGGCAGGCAGAGGACAAGGGGCTGGCACGCAGCACCACGGTCCTGCAGGACAGCACAGGCAGCTGCCAGCAGAACAGGAGATGCCTCCAGCAGTAAATGTCTCTGACATGACCAAAGAGTCCAGTGTTCTTTCTAGAGCTGGTGGGAGCAGAGCGGGAGGTGCAGGAGGGCCAGGAGGTGCTGTGGGGGTCCTCTCTGGCCTCCCTGGTGGGGTGTCCCCACCTTTGGGGGGTTGCTCGGTGCTCCCTGCTGAGTCTCTGCCGCTTCCTCACCCCCTGCCCCCTGCGTGCCCAGGGCTGGGGTGGCCAACAGGGGCACCGAGAGGCTTGGGGGGTCCTGCTGGAGGGGCTTCAGCCCCCCATTTCCCAGGGAATGGGGCTGGGCTGCTGGGAAGGAGACAGTGAGGGAGGAAACAGGTTGTCTGGCCCTCTCTAAAGGGGAATGATTGCTGCTGGCTCCGGGCCACACTGGGACTGGGGACACCTATTTGTGGCCAGGATAGGGGTCACAGGGAGGGGGACAATCACTTTCAGCAAGGGATTACTGGGTGTCAGAGAGGACCCTGAGGGGTCACAGGAGGGCATTACAGAGTTATGAGGGTCACAGGAGGGGACGACAGGGGTTATGGGAGTCCCAGCGAGGGATTAGAGGTGTTTTGGGGGTGGTCCCAGGGATGCTGGGT
>WBMV01001236.1:269862-368402 GCA_013396655.1 Campylorhamphus procurvoides | reverse complement strand
CGGAGGTCACAGGTGGGAGCCTGAGAAGCTGACGAAGCTGAGAAGCTTGCGAGGGGTGTGGGGGTGACGGGGCTCACACTGCGGGGCCGGGCCGGGGGTNGCATGGCCGGGCCGGCCCCGCCGCAGCCCTGAGCCGCCCGTGCCCCCGCCCGGCCCCGGCCGTGCACCAGCGCGATCACCAAGATGTTCTCGGCCCTGAAGAAGCTGGTGGGCTCGGATCAGGCTGCGGTCCGCGACAAGAACATCCCCGCGGGGCTGCAGTCCATGAACCAGGCGCTGCAGAGGAGGTTCGCCAAGGGAGTCCAGTATAACAGTGAGTCGGGGCCGGGGGGCTCGGATGGTCGGGCTGGTGCCCGCGGGGGCCCCGGAGAGGCTGGCGGTGCGTGTGCTTTTCTTTTGCACCGTGGTGCTTTTACCCATATTGGCCCAAAGGCAAGTTTAGAGTTAAATGTAGGAGCTCGTAGAAGCATGGGAGGAGTGAGGGATGGGAAACTTTCATCTTTGGGAGCAGGACTCGGGAGCGGCGGTGCAGCAGCATCCCTGAGGGCTGCCTGCCGGCTGTGGCACAGGAGGAGAGCCTTGTACATCAATTTGTGTCTGTTCAGGCATCGAGAGGGTAACTCCCCTGAGTGCGTGGGTGACCTTCCCTGCAGCACAGGATAATAGTGTTTGTAATTAAGCTCTAGTGGTTATATGATAATGGTCTGTTAGAAAGCTCAGCCCTGCCAGGCTCTAATAAAAGGTGACCAGTGAATGCCTCTGTGTGCCCTTGGTACATCATTTCATCCTGTCTTTTCTTGAACTGATACATTTGCTCTTTTCTCAGGCAATGCTTTCAGAATTCTTTTCCTTTCCGTGTGGAGACTTAGGACTATGTTTTTCCCTTGGAGCCCAGTAAAGGTGATTTTTTAATAGTGTTTCAGGAGGGCACTGCAAGTATGTGAAATCCATCTCAAAGTACCAGTACTGAGACAGGGAGGGCAGTTATGTCATCCTTGCTGAAAATAGAGCTGGTTCCAGAGAGTGCAGTGAGTACCAGCTCGCCTGTGTGGATTCAGGCAGGCAGGGGAGGCAGATTGCAGAAGGCTGAGAGATTGGCAGGTGGGAAAAAGACTGATTTGTAAACGTGTCACTGGATAATTTCTGTGAAGACACACATGTTGCAGGAATAGAACTTATGTTGGATCTTAGTCTGAAACAGAATGTGAAGTAGAAATTAGCGCTTTGGGGTTTGGGGTGTTTTTTTGCTTTGTTTAATATTATGGCTGTTGACTGCACTTTAGGGCTGATGTTTTGAAGTGCTCTGCGTTACTAGGGCGAGCTTTTGGTGCCTTTATGTGTAGCACATCTGCTTAATTTATAAAATTAGTGTCTTAACACGCAGTCCTGAACGTGAACAGCAGCAGTGTGATGGTTGAGAGTGGACTTCCAGTGAAAGGGGGGGATGAGGATGAAACTGCTGCCTTGAAATATGGCACTGCAGCCTTACACACATACCTGGAGATCTGCTGGTCACAGACTGTTGATCTGGATGGAGGCTTCTTGTGGCCACAGCCCAGAACACCTGTGTGCTGCACTGTCACCTGTGTGTCTGAGATCAGGTAGCTAATACCAGCTTGTGAATTATGTAAGAGAAAGGAGTTGACTCCTCAGACAGGGGAGGTCTGTGCTGCAGAAAGAGCAGTTCAGCTGCATCCTGGCACGGCAGTGATGGGACCAGTTCAGTTCCATGGCAGCTGACCTGTGGATGTGAACTAGTGTAAAGCCAAAATGCCAACTGTAGCTTCACTGCTTTTCATCTCGTTACCAAAAGCCTCAGGAAAGCTTTATGGTTTGTGCTCTTTCTTACCAGGATTTGTGTTCTAGTTACTGCTTTAGAGCTGGAATAAAACTGCAGCTTTCTGTCACTGCCTTAAGGCAAGCTTTCCAATCTCCATAGTAACTCTTCCCAGCATCACTGTTATATAATATTTATAGGAGATACAGGCTGGCTTACAGAAGGGCCTCCAAGTACCCTCCACAGCCACAGCACTGGGTAGATGGGGAATGTTCCAGCAGGGTGAGGTGGTCTCAGCTGAAGGTGGGCTATGAAGGAATGTCATTACAAAGGCCATTGCTCGGGAAGGACAAAGCTGCAAATCCTGTGCATTGCCAATTCTCCTTTCTTGTCAAATCCCTGATATTGAGCAGAGGAGGAGTGCAGGACATGGTTTGGAGCCCCCATTAGCACACACAGATCTTTACAACTTCTCCATTCCCCTGGAGCTACCTAAAGCTAAACTAAAGGGTGCTGTGAATGACTTTACAGAAATGTTTCCTTGCTGCATTAGATCACTATTAATCCTGAACTAAAGTCTGTTTCCTTACTAGAAATACATTTAGTGTGCTGAGAATGCCTTGGGTTGTTTGCTTATAAAGCAGGCCAAAGCCTGGGCCTTTTCCCTGGCTCTAGGTGCCTCATTGAGGGGCTCAGAACAGCCCTTGCTGTGCCAGCTGTCAAGTGCATTTTGTAACAGACAGCCCCCCTGTTTGAGGGGATGCTGTTTGAGCAGTTTTAATGGCACTGGGTAGAATGTACCACTAAGTTAAACCAAATGAATTGATTTGGTGGTCTCTCTCCCATCAGTCAAGTTGTCAAAAGGAAGAGCATTGCAGGGTGGGAAGGTTTAGATTTCTAATGAAATAATGAGAGCAGTGGCCAGTACCAGCTACCCTTGGTAGCAGTCACATCCTGAGCTTGGGACATCATGTTTCAAAGGAAAGCATTTCCATACTGCATTCCAGCACACACACTTCTTGTTTGCTCTCTGTACCATTTGCACGGAGCTGCCATGGTTTGCATGCTGTGGCCCAGTTCCCTGAGTGCTCAGAAGGCACAGAGCTGAAAATTATGTAGGTCTGTGCCCTGTCTGGGATGCTGATAGAGAATTGTGGTTCTAAGAGCGGGGAATGTGAGGAACCCATTCTAGTAAAAAATTGCTCTTTTTTTCCTGCTTGGGATAACCTGGCCCTGGATTGGGTGTGCTGTGTCACCGTTCCCAGGGCTGTGCTGGCCCAAGGAAGAAGCCTGGACAGAGCAAGTAGACTCAATGGAGAGAGGAGGAGGTGGATCTCATTTGGCCGTGGTGCTTGCTTGAGCAAATTACAAGACCAATTACACAAGGAAGTACCAGCACCAGGGTACTCAAATGTGACTGTTTATGTAAGGCAGTGATGGGCAAACAAGGGTGAAATGAATGGCTTTGGCTGGGCATTCCCTGGGAATTATCTATTGGTGATCAGGGACAGGAACAAAAGACGTGGAAATGCTAAAGGTTCAGATCCATCCTGTTCCCCAGAACACAGAACACCTCCTGCTCTGGGCTTTATGTGCTGCATTCAGTGTGCACATCACTTCATAAACCCCACCACTGTGTGTGCCTGAGCACAGGCTGACCAGTCACCAGTGCTGCAATACCAAAGGCAGTAGCTCCAAGAATTCCCCCTAGTCCCTCTCCTTATTACTTTTCTGCCTAAAATGTGCCTTAAAAGGCAAAACTTAACTAATACTGTGTATCTGTTTAGTAAGCATTACAGTCCTTATTTCTTTTGTGTTGCTTTAAAGTCATAGTTCCCATACTCTGTGATTAAGTATTTTCATTCAGCACAACTGAATTCCCAAAAAAAAGGGTTCTCCTCTTCCTGCTGCTTCCCACTTTCTCATGTTTTCTCCTATGACCTAACGCAGGTATTTGTGCAACGTGTGCCAACCGTGCTTTGCCTGCTGCTTTGCTTGTGCTGGTCGGGGGTCTGCAGAGCAGGTGGTGCTGCTTTTGGCAGCTCAAAGCATTTAATTTGTAGTCCCAAGGACCTTAATGAGGACAAGGCTATGGCCCTTTGCATGGAGTTATTTTGGGGATCTTTGCTGCGGGATCTTGAAGGAATATGGACAGAGCTGGGCTGATTTCCGGTTCTGAGATGGCCTGAGACCCGCTCTCCGGGCCTGTATCTTCATTGCTCTGCTTCTGTTTCCTCCTCTGGAGAATGGAAATCCCTCTGGTTTTCCAGATGCAGTGGCAATATGAGTAAAGTGTTTTGTTTAGCTTTTTCCTCACCTCTTGATCTATTCTCCATTCCTACCCTTCTTCCCACAGATAATTCTTCTGTCTTTGCTACAAACCTATGCCTGTTTGCAGTAAGTACTGATTTAACTTCAAATCAAAATAAGGCAGCAGTTGTTACTGTTCTGCAGGTGACAGCACTGACCTCACCTGTAATTACTGCTCCTCTTTCCACATTCAGCCACAGCCCAGGCCTGGGATGTACCTGCCTGGCTGTGTCCTGTGATGTATCTGGCTGTGCTCTGAAGCTCACTCAGCTTTTCCTGCCTTGCAGGTGCCTGTCACTGAGTATGCCTGCCCCAGCCAAAGTCCCAAATACAGATTTTTGTTTGCTAAAAGTGATTTTTGTCACCTGCCTTCTTCCTGTTTTGTTATTAAAGACATCTTCTTTCTTCAGGAAGAGTCAGTGAGAACTCATGCACAATGTAGGAGAGCAGAGATCCTAATGAAGAGTGCTGGAGCTGGAAGGGGCCCTTGGACCTGTTCAAACTGAGCGTGTGGTGCCACAAGCACCCACATTGATCTAAATGTGAGCTGCTCAGGGGTTGGGGGGATCGCCTCCCCACTCCAACCATGCCTCCTGTGCAGTGCTCTTGCAGCTGGGCACTGGAGCTACAGAAGAAAACTGAAAAAGGGTAATTTTTCAGCCAGCTCAGTTGCATGATCCAACTCCACCTGTAACTGTATCAATAACAGTGGTGGCACTGGTAAAGTCCTGTGGGAGGTAAGACTGTCCTGTCAGGGGCGAGCTCACAGCCACATTGACTGGGAGTGATCCTCAGAGAGAACCTTGAGAGCAGCCTGACTCATTAAGGAAGGGTCTGCGTGTCCCTTAAAACTCAGTGTTTTGATATCTCATGTTGCATTCCATGGGAGTATATAGATTTTAACATTTTGAGGCAGGCAGTAAGAGCATTTGGAAAGATTTGGGTTTGAAAGGGGACGAATGGAATCTCATTCTGCTTATGCCTTGGATTTGATTCGTGATTCCAAAAAATCAAAGGAATCCTCCATTGACTGCCTTCACCATCTGTAAGTAGGGCACAGAATCACACACTGAGTGACAGAAAATGCAGAAACTGGTTTGTTGTGTCTGCAGAGATGCTTTGGGACCTTTAAGTGAAGTCAGCCTATAAATACTATGTTCATTTTTGCCTTTGTTATTCTTGTGCTGTGTTAGTAAGTAATTTTGTAAAAGAGTAAATATCTCTGAGAAAGAATAAACCTCTCTATACAACAACAAAAGCACAGTGGAACTGCAGCAGCAGACAGAACTTCTCCACTGACTTTGTGTATGTTTTATCTTCAAGCTGTCCTCTTCAGCCCTTCTCTGAAATGACTGCAACAGCTTCTGAGCTGCAGCAGAAGGCAGCCTTTGGTCTCAGATCTCCTTGCCCAAATGATGATGCATAACCTAATGCTAATCACCTGACTGCCATTAGATGTCTGTGAGTGGCCGATTTTCCAGAGGATCATAGCTCCAATTCAAAATGCAAGCATAGAAATCCAGTTCAGGCCAGCGTATGTTTCCCAGTAACCCTGTGGTTACCACTTAAAACAAGGATGGTATTAAAAAAAAAATTCCACAATGTAACAGAAAATTTAGAAAACAACACATGGTGTTTTTGGAAAGAACAAGATAACTTTTACATCTGCTCTGGAAAGTTCATGATATTAATTGCTACAGCTTTTGAAATTTTGGACACTTCATTTCCTTGGAAGAGTTTGAATGCATTTCTGTCTAAACTAAAGCAGCCAACACAAGGGCCTCGTGACAGGAGGTTGTAGCCAGGTGAGGGTTGGGCTCATCTACCAGGTACCAAGTGACAGATGAGGAAACAGCCTCAAGTTCCACAGGGGTGGTTTAGGTTGGATGTTAGGGGAAATTTCTTCACTAAAAGGGCTGCCCAGGACAGTAGAGGAGTCAGCATCACTGGAGAGATTTAAAAGCCATGTGGATATGGCACCTGGGGACATGGTTTAGTGGTGGCTTTGGCAGTGCTGGGGAAATGTTGGACTAGTTGATTTTAAAGGTCTTTTCCAACCTAAATGACTCTGTGATTCTGTTTTATCAAGGAATGAGAAGTGTTTAAGGAGAAGTGGAAATGGTAGAGGAGGTAATGGAAGGAGAAGCCTGGCAGAAAAGGCCAGCAAGGGAATAGGGTATGGCAGAGTGGAAGTAAGGGCCATGGAGAGGTAGAGAAGGCAGGAGGGTGGGAGGATGTTACTAATGGGTAATCTAGATCACTTAAAGAATCAGCAGCAGCTGTATGAACAAAAGCACTCTGAGTATGATGTTGTTCAAGTGCGACTTGACACAGCTTGATGAGCACGTGCATGAAACACACAGAGAAAAATCGAGTTAGAATTGAGCAGGAATGAGTTACATGGAGACTGGGGATGCAGAAGGGTGAGGGAGACCCTCCTCTTGGGTCATGAGGTTCAGAGGGGACCACCTTTCTAAACTCTTGATCAAGCTTAGGTGCATCTGGGTCCAATCTTAGTCTCTGACTTGGACAGCGGTTTATGTCTAATGGAATTATCTATACAAAGTTTATAATCATTAATACTGAGTTTCAATTTTGTTAGTATTAACTCTGCATGCCATCAGTCCCTTACTGTTGGAGTAAAGGGGTCTCTCTGCCCTGGGCAAAGGGGGATCTCTTAGTCCCAAGTAAGGAACCTGGGAACTGGAGAGGTGTCCCAGCTGAAGGAGAGAGTCACTGGCAGGCAGTCCAGTCACAGTTTAGACAGAGCTCGGATTAAACTCTTCCAGAGGTCTGTCGTGAGTAAAAGGTGCCTGTCTCGAGGAGAAGCTTAAGAGGTGTCCCAGCTCCAGGGAAGGTCCTCACCACACAGCCATGCTGCCAGGCAGGGAGAGCTCAAGGAAGGCTCACCCAGGCTGTCATATTGATGGGATAAGTGGGGGCTTGTAGTCTGATTGCATACACTGGAAAGGGTGTGTAGGAGACTCCTCGTACCCACAACTTCCTGTGTTACTTGATAAATGAGTCTTGGAAAAGCCACCTGATTGGTGTGGTGTTCCCAGTTCTTGTGCACCAAAGCTGGCTGTGTCACTGCTCCTCTCTGCCTTTCCTAGAGTTCTTGGGCCACCTGTGGCTCAGGCCTTTACCTCTTTTAAAGCCTGAACCAAACTGCTACCAGTTTGGGTATGGGATCAAGTGCATCTGTCACAGAGCAGAGGCTCAGCTGGCTGGAGTTGTGCAGATTCTGAAGATTCAGCGTTGCTGTTGGTTCTTTCTGCTGAGCTGGTGTGAGTCGCTGAATAAACACTGATTTTAATGACTGGGGCTCATATGTTCTAATGAAACCCATCATGCCTGTGTAATATGGGAGGACTACTTGCATCTGAATAATGCTTGCAAAAAGTTTACATGCTTTTTATAGCATTCTTCAAGTTGGGTTTAATCAAATTTTTTTGTCTGCTTGTTCTTTTCCTCAGTGAAAATTGTCATTCGAGGGGACAGGAACACTGGGAAGACGACACTCTGGCACCGACTGCAGGGAAAGAAATTTATTGAGGAATATATTCCAACTCAGGAGATCCAAGTCACCAGCATACACTGGAATTATAAAAGTAAGATGGAAGAGGGTGGAGGGACTGACAGTCATGGGACATGCCTTGGGGAGAAAAGTCCACTGCAGCCTTATTTGCTTCTTTCTTCTCTGTCTTCTTGGGAGATAAAATTGTTTCTCATCCTTCTTTTTATTTTAATTTGTTATTCGTAGTTTCTCCCTCATGTTTTTAATAACTTTGTCAGAAACTGTATGTTCTAAGTGCTAAAGAAGATGCCTGTGAAAGTCGCAATTAATGGGAAGTGTTTAATAGGTGATCTAAAGTATTTGAAATATGTGTGATGTGCTTGACATGTTAAAGAAAATGAGTTATTTTGTAAATCTGTCTCTGAGGCCAACTCTGCCTTGGGTGTTACTGTGTTCCCTAGAAGTGAATAGCAGGGAGCAAACTGCATTTCACTGATGAAAATAGAGAGAGCATCTGGTAACGGGAAGGTGATGTTTCAAAAGTTAATGTAGTAACGTTAGCTCTAGGCTGACTTACTGAAGCACAGAAGTACCAGTACCCTTTTTTAAGTGCTTGCTGGATTCTAGGTGATCAAATGTGATTTTTTATTTTCATTTTCCTCATTGCTCTGGTAGTATAAAGCGGCTGTGAAAGCCCTGCCTCCTGCCTCGAGAAGACACTTCAGGCACTGAAATTGCTTAAGGCTGTGACTCAACAGTGCATCAAGTCCAGCTTTCAGGTTCCTCATCAAGAATGCCTTGTGAGATGAGCTACTGTTCAATATGAAATTGCTCTGTAAGACTCAGTATGCTGAACGCAAAAGGTCAGCAGTTGTTTGTCATTATTAGACACTGCCAATCTGCCCCCCTGTGACTTTCTGTTGAATCAGGTACTGTCCATCTCCTCCCAACTGGGAGAACATGCCATGCACTGAGGTGAGCACCAAATTGGGTGCTGGGTCTGATTCACCACCCCAATTTGTATTGCCTGGTGATACCACAATGCCCAACTCTTGTGATAATGCTCACAGAGCCACAGGGTGTGCTCACCAGCAGATCTGCTGTGGTCACACAGTGGTGTTTCCCATCTGCAGCCAAATGTCTGGCATGGTGTATGTTGGCTATGGCATCCTTCCCCTCACTCCTCTTGCTCTCTCCCAGGATAACAGCACATCAGTTACTGAGGAATGAACACAGAGCTTTCAAGTTGTTTGGATGATGGAAAGTATCTCCAAAATCAAACTTGAGTGCTTCAGCCTAAACAGACTTAGATCAGAGTGAGAAATAAAATTCCTCTTTCCTAGATATGTAAGTGTAAAAATGCACTGCATGTTAATTGTGGGTGTCTGCATTTCTTTTCCTGAGCTGGAGCTCAGGCACCAGCTTTTTCAACATGGGTGCAATAATGGGATAGAGAACATCTACACCTGAGGTAGCTCTGCTGTGTACTGAGAATCACAGGTGTGCTCATTATTTCTAGTGCCCAGTTCTAACCTTGATGTGCTGGATTTCTGTAGAGCTCCCTGGCCAGAGCTGACAACAGTATGTACATAGGCTGATGGACTTTCCTCAAGGTGAAGTGTTGCTGAGCTTGTCTAACGACCTGGAAGGCTGTACCTGAACTCGTGCCTTTCTTTTGTGTTTTTTTCACATTGTAAACCACTGTACTGTTGTCTTAGCAATAATTTCCAGCAGTATAGGAATATCTCCATTGACCTTCTTAAAAATTGTTTTTAAAAGTAACCCTATTTTAAAAGACATTTTCAGGTCTGTTTCCTGCTATGAGAACTTCCCATGAAAGATGGATGATGTGGCCCTCAGAGTAGTTGGCTCAAATGTAATTCCTGCTCTACTGACTGAGTTAATCAGTAGAGGAAAAATGAAATTTGTTTTTCCTGGGATCATGTTCTCAAGCTACCTTGAATAAATATTATGAGGTAGTTGGCAGCAAATATTTACAGTTGCTAATTAAATTGCTGTCAAATATTGAGGGATTCTTACATTGCCTGGTCTTAGAGGAACTACATTTTAGATGTGGAATGTAGCACCATCAGAAATTTTGTACTGGGGGAATTAGTAGAGGTAGTGGAATTTGAGTTATTTCTTCCTACCCAGAATGAACAAAATGGCTTTTTTATGCCAATTGTAATGGGTATTTTTAATTTTTATATCCAAGTAAGGAGTTACCATTCCTGACCCTAGGGAACACTTCTTTAGATTCTGCTAGTTACCAATTTTATTCTCAGTTTGACAGCCTCAGAAAGGATGTCTGAAGTAAACATTGGCAAATAGTTTTGTTCAAATCCTTTGAATGCTCTATGGGTGGGAGTGAGGGATGGCAGAGCTGCCCTGCACTGTAGGATTCGTCATCCAGAGTATATGATGTGAATCTTGTCATTGCATGAGAGTAAAAATGTCTGAGGGCCTCTGAGTTCCTGATTATGAACCCACCCACAATCCAATGATTCTTATTTTTAACTGAGCTTCCTTGCAATTGGAGTCTTCTCACAGCTCTCCACCATTTTCTGGGAAAGCAGTGTTCAATGCACTATGGAGTACCTGGCAAAAGAGCAGCTGGGAATGGATCTTTGGAGTGGTTTGATCCATGGTTTGTGCTAATCCAAGTTAGGGAGATGAAAGGATGAATTGGCACTGTTTTTGCTGCAATGTCTCTTCCAGAGCCAGTTCAGGTGAGATGGGGCTGGACATGAGTCACACACCAAAGCCAACACAGCAGCACTAAAGCAATTATCCTCTTTTATGATCAGGACTATCAGGAATGACACCCAGTGATGAAAAGGAAGAAGTTCCTGCCTGCGAGCTAGCAGGAGCATGTGGAAATACAGTTTTGGTTTTCTTGAATCTCGTGCAGTCCTTGAGAAATTCTGACCTACCCCTCAGACCAGAGGGGAGTAGGGCAGGTCTCTGGGGATCAGGTAGTTCAGCTCCCCAGCCACTTGGGAATGCTGCTGCTCAACAGGGTGTCAGTACTGCAGGAATGACTCAACAGGCCAACAAATCATGAGTGAAGGTGTGTTTGGCTCCTGGTAAGGAGGTGGAGAGTTGTGGAGCTTGGGAGCAAAGTCCCAGTGCCAGGCTCCAGGTCACCTCCTGTGAGAACACTGCCTGTCATCACGAGGGCTCACTCCTCTAAACTGGGGTTCCAGCTTCTTCACAGTCCCCCTTGTTAGTGCTGATGTGCTGCTTCACATGGCACTGGCTGGAAAGAAGGAGTGGCTTTCTGGGCTCCTCCCAAGCCCCTGCGAAATTTGACATCTGGGAAAGGCAAACATTTCCTACCTTTTTGCAACTAGTCTTGGTTATGAAAAGGCACCAGGATTGCCTTGTCAGCTGCAGGGCAGGAACTTGGGGAAAACCTCCGCTAGCTGATCTGTGTCCCAGCACCTGCAGGGGCAGGGCACACCCCGAGCAGTCCAGTGCACAGGGAGAGTTCCTGGCAGTGCCTGTAGGTGAGGAGGCAGCTCAGTTGAGTGCCAGGCAGATGCCTAATAGGTTGGACTTGAGCTATATGTGGCTTGATGGTGTGTAGGAGTGTTCAGGGACAGAATTAATTTGGGAAGCAGAAGTTTTCAGACTGCTGTACACCTGTGTGCTTTCAGTCCTGCAAGGCACCAGCTGGGCTGACCTGAGGGAAGTCTCCTGTGCGGTCATTGCCCACTGCTCAGCTGGCACAGGGGAAGATAAGTAGAAGTTACTGTGAGGAAAACAGAGGCTGATTTTGCTTCACACGTAAATACAAAAAATTATCTTTTTGCAGAAGCAGAGGATCAAAATTTTCCTTTATTCATAATCTCTCCTCACAATATTTTGAAGCATTTAAGTTAAATCACAGTGAAATCTGTAGAGGAAATGTTTCCTGGTTTGACAGTGACACTTAGCTAAACTTTCATGCCATCCTGTGAGATTATTTTCTTCTCTGAGACATTATCCTCTTGTTCCACTGCTGTATGTTCAGAGCTGCTCCAAGTACAAGCTTTTGTTTTGAAGCCTATAACATTTCCAAAAGCAGCTGTTTCTTGGAACAACTTCCTGAAGATGTGGCTGCTTATTTGAATTCTGTGGAAACCTCTAATCAGAGCTGTCCATCCCTCATACCACCTGAAAGTGAAACAACTGCCTGTACCACCAGTGCCAGTCACTGGAGTTAGAATTTTACATGTCTTACTTCAAATTTTATCAACTCAAATATATATTTATGTTGCTCCTTATAATTTATTGATGCTGCAACTTGGTAAGAGGCAAAATTGCTACTGAGATCTTATTTTTCACAAAATGGGCCTGGAAATTTACAGAGAGAGTGTTTCTGTAGCTGCAGGGCTGTCTGCACTGGCTGTCACGTTTACTTGGAAATGCCATTAGTAAGGTTGGTCTTCCTTAAATGCGTGTATTCCTTTTTCCAGTTGTACATCTTGCTTATAGATATTTTTATCCTTTTTGAAAGGCTATGGAAAACTACGTATGTTATGAAAAGAATCTACACAAAATACTTACATTGCAAACCTGACATGAACCATCAGGAAAATCCAGCCATCACTTGTGTGACTGAGTCTTTAGGAAGGTTTTGGTGGACAGCTTGGACCTTCAACAGCACACCACCTTCTTGTTATGGTTGGGTTTTCTTCTCACACAGAATTCTCTTTTTTTTTTTACATTCCTTCACTGCTTTGACCATGTTGGCTTTGGGTTAGACTCTGTGGTGGGCACTGAGTGATGGACCTATCACTGAAACCTTCTTCTAACCCTTTGTGTTCTTATTGTGCTTCCAGCCACTGATGATATTGTGAAAGTTGAAGTATGGGATGTAGTTGACAAAGGTAAGATTTATAATTTCCTTTCTAATGGAGATTTATTGTTCTTTTTCAATTTTAATTAAAAGCTTATATGGAGTTCAGAAATACCTCCTGAATGCTGCTTTAAAAAAAATCTGTACTTTTTTTTTTCAAGTGCCATAGATATTACTTCCTGAAAAAATATTGAAAGGAGAGTTGAGTGTCCTATGCTAGAGCCCATTATTTGGATTAGAACTTCAGATCAAACCCAGAGTTCGGAAGCAGTTGTTCCATGTGCTCATGACAGATGAAGTACTCTGGTGCTCACTGCACTCAGATTTTCTGAGCTTTAGAATAAACCTCACTTTCTCCCCTTCATAGTTTGTTGTATGTTTAGACAGGTCCCCAGTTATTTTTTCTAGTTATAAAAGTTCATATTACTTCCTGTTTGTGAAGGTATGCTATTGTTAAATGGGTAAAACAGTATCTGCAGTGGGTAGTGCATGCAGGGGGAAAGGATTAAAGAGAAGCCAATTACTTAAGTTCACTTAGGACAGAAAGTGCAGTATGTGCATTCCAAAATCTTTCCTAAACACTTAGACAAGAAAAGCATTATGATGTATAAGTACATTTTTCATTAGTTTTCAATGTTCGTCATAGGTATAAACTTGTATTTTGTAAAAAGTAAAACCAAACCCAGACTGAATACAGTGCAAAGCAAGATGCAGTGCGATCTCTTCCTGGGAGGGGTTGGGCCTCAGATGTAAATCTCAACAATCTGTTCTGTAGCTCCAAATGCAGAAGCTGTTTGGCTTTTAAGAGACATTTGGTACCAGTCAGGCTCCTGGTTTAGTGTGTGAGTACGGTCAGGAAAGCAGCTGTACAGGTGAGCAGCTGTTGCTCTGTGGGTTATGCTCCATGTTTGGTGTCTATCAAATCTATTGACCACAATCATCAAAACTTAAACTTTGATGGTGTGTCTGATGCTGCCTTTCCTGCAACCTTGCCTGGAATCCATGCTGTCCTCAGAACAGCATCCAGGAGGCACCGCCTCTGCTCCACTACCTGTGTAACTTACACCCGTGTTACAACAAAAACTTAGATGATAAATGCAGTAGGGAGTGGGAGAGGGAGAAATTAGTTGAATTGTATTTAAAGTAGTGAAAAAATAAAGGTAATTAGAGGTTAGCGGCTCTTGTTCAGCTGCACACTGGAGCCTTCAGGATAATACGAGCCAGGAACTTTAAATTAAAATCCTGGGTACTTTATCTTTTTATTAAGTCCCAGTTTTCACAGTGTAGACAAAACCTTGCTTAGGCCAGAAGTCAGTCTGATTATAGTTTGGCTTTTGGATCATGGGATGACAAGTGGAGAGCTGGAGTCTGAGCAAAACATCTGTGTTCTAGCTGCCTTACAGTTTGGGATGGATTGGTAGATACTTAATTTGGGAATCATGTGGTTCCAGCATTTATTTCTGTGAATAGCTTCTCTGAGCAGAGTCATCTTCTCAGCCAGGGACTTGTCAGTTTTCTGGCAAAGTGGCCGGGGTGTGGTACGTGCAGATGTTGATAACAGCTCTTCTGATCCTGCTTTCATTTCTGACAGCGAAGCCTGTGTTAGAAATCTCAAGGAACTCTCTTCCCTGCACTTTATATCCTTTTGAAATAAAACTCATTCTGTTAAGATCCCTACTTATGGACCACAGATACGTGGGGGTTTTTTGTAATCAGTTGTGCTCAGTCAGCGCAGTGTAAAACAATGTTAACAAAATCAAATCCTTTCCTATTGCCATAGTCGTGTGGATTCCTGATAAATGCAACTTTAGGAAAATGTTTATATTTACCCTGAAGATCTTGCTCATATCTAACTCTCCGGTTAATATTATCTCATGACATTTTTGTTTTCCTTCTGTATGCTTAGGACAAAAAATCCTTCTGCGCGATGCTTTGGGTGAGAGCCACGCTAGACTGTAGACTTCCAGTAGTCAAGTGTTCAGTGCTGCTGTAGCATAGTGCTGACAAGATCTGATCCTCCTTTTTTTCTATCTTGTATACCAGATCCTGGCTAATGTGCATATTTAAAGTTGGACAGAATGCTGCTTTTATCAGGATGGATTTGAAACTGTCAAAACAATGCATGTTCTGAACATGCATTTCAACATAATGTTGTTTTCCAAGCTCAATTCTTTTGCCAGCATTTCCCCATTTCTTTACTGGAGGAAATTAGGAGACCTGTGTTTAAATGAAGATATTTGAAACTGTGTTGAAAGCCCTGAAGTGGGTGGTTATAGCTTGACTGTCCAACAGGTGTATCCATGAACTGCAGTTTTCAACTTCGGTTGAGTAAAGCAGCTTTGGGCTTTCCTCTGCCGTGCAGTGCTGCCATTCTGCTTGTCACAGGGGGTTGGGGGGAATTGCAGAAGGGAATTATACGCTAAATTTCAGGGAATTGCACCCTGAAAACTTAATGTACATTTCTGGACTGATGTTAGCAGTGATTTTCCTGAGTAATGTTTCTCCTAATGGTCCCCAGCAGTGTGTTCCCTGTCCTTACTGGTTCAGCAGGGTGAGTTTTCCTTACAGAATCTTTTGAGATGCAGGAGACACCTCTGCTGGCTCTGCCTGGCCGGTGATTTACATTGGTGTGGTTTATTTAGTATCCAGATGTTAATTTAGAAGTGTGTGGAGGTCTGTTGTGAAAGCTTAAAACTAGACTCAGTGGAGTCCCTGCTGCATTTTCTGTGGGTCTGCTCAGGGACCTCAGCTCATGTCTGGAAGGATGCTATTTGTTAAATCTTACCAAGTTGAGCTTGCCCCCAGCTATTGATTATATTGGATTTTGTGTAGCATGTGTAGTAAATATCATCTCCTTTGCTATCTTTGGAACTGACAGAACACAGGAAAGATCTCTCTCAGCAAAAGTCACAGTCCTGACTCATCTTTCCGGCTTTGCAGCACGTTGTGTAACTACTGCAGGTCATAAAGCTGTAACAGATCCTGAATGCAGAGAAGCTGCTTGAATGCAGGTGATTCAGGAACAGTTGTGAATTCCTGTCTTGTAACTTCTGCCAGTTTGGTTCCCATATCTGTACCCATATAAGACTGAAGGGATCAAATAATATTTTTTTCTGTTGCCCACAAAACAGCACAAACCCTTTCCCTTGTATTGGAAATTCCTTTCCTCCTTGCTGCCCCTCTGCCTCCTGGAGGTGTGATGCAAGAAGAAGAAAAGGTCAGAATTCATATTTCTCTTACTTTCAGACATCCCAAGTTAGATAACACAGGGGATGCAAATATTCTAGACATGTATTTTTGACTGGTGAAGGGAAGCAGCTCCCTTGCACTGCAGACAGCATTTGTTGGCAAGCTGTACTGAATCCTTTCTATCCTGCAACAAAACTGATGGTACAGAGAGATGCAGAGACTCAGATGCTAATCAGGACTACAGTCTTCTGGTGTCCAGTAAGAACTGTTCTGTAGATTTCTGGACTCTGCTGCCACGGGTATTTGGTGTCAGTGTTGCACTTAGACTTGTAATAAGGAGCAGCCATCATTCTAGGGAAAGGAGCCATCACAGCATGAAGACCCTTGTTTTCTGATTGAAGATCCTACGTTGCATATCAGTGCAACCTCAAGCACAGCACCTTGTGCATACAGTGACAATCCTCACCCTGCACTTGCCTTTACATCTGAATTGCATCTTTTCACTGCATACGTCTTGCCTTTATCTGGCTCATCCTGTGGTTTGGGTTCCAGAAATAGATCCTGGGCATGAATCTGTACACACATGCGCTTTTCAGCTCTGTGACTCCTTTGAGATGACCTCCTTTGCAGTCCTGATGAGCAGTGTGTGGGAACATTACTCATTCCTCTGGATCCAGACAGAAAACCCTGAGTAGGGAGAGGCATAGGGGTCGTATATTCCATCTCAAAGCATTGACTGTATATGTGCCCAGGTTAGGCAAACACCTTGCTTGCTCAGGATGGGAGGAATGATGGAGAATATTTATGGTTTCTTGGGCTTCCATTTTAATGCCTGGAAATTTAGGTCATGCAAAGCATAATTTAGCAGTGGCAGCAGAAATAGCAATGTTCTGATTTTTAGAGAAGCCACAAGAATGCCACTGACTTGAAATGAAATGGGACTAAGCATGCATGGCCTAGACAGCCCACACCTTCAGCTGCACCGGGAAAAATTAGATCCCATGCATGGATCCCTCAGGGAAACATGTTGCCCAAATGAGGAAGGATCAGGATTAATATTTCTACTACTTTCAGCTGCCAGCAGTAAGATGGCATGAATGGGACAAACATTTTGCAGTGATGCACAGAAGCACCCGCCAGAATCTCATGCTGTAACCTGCGGCATTAAAACTTTCCTGAATAATTGTATTTTCTAACTGTTTATCCTTAAGCTGTGTGCAGGAAGAACAAGCACTTTGTTTCACATGAAGCATCTGGCAGAACCCTGTATTCCACAAGTCATCACTCCGTGTGATTCAGCAGAGTTGAAGAGTTGGTGGAAGTGATTTTGGTCCTCATTGTTGCAGAGTCTTTGTTACAGAGTCAGTGGGAGGGTTTTTGCAGGTGCATCCAAACTGCCAACACCTTCTGTTGTCAGTGACAGGGAATTTCTAGAAATGATGAGAAGGAATTCCAAGTCTGGGACAATATAATTTAATTAACTCATCTTTATTTAGACTAAGAAAATGCAGAACAGAATTAATTCAGAAATACAATTCTTAACTGTTCTCAGTAATACCTGGGGGATACTTGATATCTGTAGAATAATATCACTTCAGATGTTGGAGGGTTCTTCATTGTGTAGTGTATTGATAAAACGCTGGAGAGTCTGAACACAGAGTTTAAACAAGAAGACAGATTTTTGCATGGTATGTTCACACTAAACTCTTTGGCAGTAGGTGACAGAAGCTGTTGAGACTTCTGGCAATCCTTAGAGCCAAGTGTCTACACCAGGAAATCATGTCAGCTGATGGCCACTTTGGTAGCCGTAGGTGAAGATACACCTGTCTACTGTGACTCCAGGCTGTAAAATTTGGAAACATTAGAGTGTAACTGATGTAACACAAAGTTTTCAGGGAGCTGAGGTTTAAAAACACTGACTCCTTTTCTGGGGATGCTGAGTCAAATGCCAACGGTACTTTAAAATGTCACTGTGAACTTACTGAGTGCTTCCCTAAGCTGTAAGGAAAGGGAGAAGTCTCAGGAGACTGCCCTTTAACTATAAGGGCTGGATTATAGCATGTCCCTTAGAGGAAGCAAATGAGTTGCAGAGAAGCCTGTAGATTCCTCCAGGTGGGACTGCAGGGCTAGTCTCTGGAGTGGTTTTCTAGTGTCCTCTCCAAGTTGCCTCTTGCACTTTTCTGTGAGCTTAGTCAGAGTTGTACTTGTCTTCTGGCTTATTTCTGTGTGCTTTGAGTGGTGCCTCTGGAAGATTTCTTTTCTGCACCTTCACTTGTGATGCTCAGACCTGACCCTCTGTCTCTGGCCTTTGGAGTACATGTAGGTTGTCTCTGTCTCCACAGCCCCTTTCCCACACTTTGTTTGATTTTGCTTGTTTTTCCCCTTGCATAAGTTCTGTCAGTCTTTTGGCTGTTAAATTCTCATAGTCTCCTGCCACCCCTTTTGTCATGGTCATGAGGCAGCCTGAAGCACCTGATGTGCTCTGAGGTCACATTTATGCTTCAGGTCAGTGACAGCAACAGCAGGATCACAGCACCTCTCAGGAAGGCTGCACATGCAGTTGTGCTTGCAGTCAGAGCAGCCCCATGAGCTTTTGCTTCTTCAACACTAATGCAACAAAAAATGCAACAAAGCAGCTTCCTTTTGTAGCCAGGAGCACACCAAACCCTTGTTACTCTGTCGTTGGATCTTATGCTGTAAAGAGCATAGTTTAAGCTACCTGAGATTTCCTTACTGCATGTTTGAATAGACTAGCTGGGATTCTTCAGCAAGGCATGCCTGTCCTACCCCTCCTCATCCCCCAGGCTTACAGTAGAAATAGGATCTGCTTTAAAGTTGTGTTCAAACTGCTGTGGTCCTGCCCAGACCCATCCTGCAGTTCTCTACACAGTGTAATGCCTTTTTTTTTTTTTTAACAATTCTTTTTAAGGAAAATGCAAAAAACGAGGAGATGGTTTGAAACTGGAGAATGACCCTCAGGAGGTGAGTCAGCTGGAATGCAAAGATCTGCCTCTCAGGGGGAGGCGTCTCATCCACTTTTGGTCCATGGAGAGCCAGTTCTATATTTATTTCTGCTCTCAGATTGGCCTGGCAGGCAGGTGAGGGGCAGTGGGATCCCTGATGGTCTACACTCTTAGGTCTATGCATTCCTGCCCTTCTCCTACCCTTACCACAACTTCCCTGCTGGTTTCCATTCTTTCTTTTGGAAAGGATTGTGCCCCAGGCATTTGCTCAGCAGCTTTGTAGCTGTGCCCATGGGCAGTGGCAGGAAGTCCTTTCATCAGGCCCTTCTTGTGGGGCCTGAAGAAATCACTTGATGCCTTGCTCTGACTGCTCCTCAGAGCTGGGCTGTTACCCTTTTACTGGTGCCGGTGCTGCTCAGGCTGTGCAGTCAGATGAGGACAATCTTTCTTAAAAATATTCTCCTATGGGAAAAGCCTTATGAGAACAGATACAGCAGCTGTTTCTTCGTTTGCAAACATGGGCGCATTTTCCACTCCTGGGAAATGAGTGAGAATTGTTCTGGCAGCAGCAAAGTCCAGCAGGAGCTATGGAGACTGAGTCTGGACTGTCTGGACTTTGCAGCATGCAGAATCCAAATGGTGAGAAGCCAGTCAGGTGATTATAAATTCTGTCAGTCCTCTACCAGGGAAACTGCCTCCTGGCTTTGGACAGCAGAAGCATTAGGAGTACAGTCAGCAAAGAAATGGGAGCACAGGGGAAAGGAGCAGAGCTGGGTTTTAGCATGTCCTGTCAGACATTTTCAGGTGCTTCACATCCTGCTCCTGTGGGAAATGGAAGCTGGGAACCACCAGATATCTTACTTCAACAATAGCATGTGAAATCCTCAGATACTCCTTACCGTGGTCGTCCCTTTAGAAGTTTGCCTAGTCAACACTGTATCCACTGTGTTCTGTACAAGCCTGAAGTCGCATCAAGTTATTTACTGCTGCTTTGCCTTTATTCCCTCAGGCAGAGTCTGAAATGGCTCTCGATGCAGAGTTCCTGGATGTCTATAAGAACTGCAATGGTGTGGTGATGATGTTTGACATCACCAAGCAGTGGTAAGAGACCTTCAGTGGCACCTCGTGATTCTCCCTTGTTTAGGTGAAACAAATGACTTCTAGATTTCCAGATTCCCGGTTGGATTTGGGAGCTGATAACCAGCCTAATGAGTTGAAGCAAGCTTGTATCCTTTAAAATAAAAGCTTTGTCTTGTGACATGGCTTTTAATACACTCCTCTCCTGGGCTTGTTCCAAACAAGCAGTGTCCCAGGGGGTTGTGTGCTGCAGTTGCTGATACACTGCTGGTTGAGGCCTGTTAATTAGTGCTATCACAGGTGCAAAGTGCATGTTACAAATCCCTGCTCTCCAGAACGCAAGGGAAAGGGCAATATTAGTGAGAAATTCCCAGGGAGACTGGTATTAGTAAGGATTATTTAGAGGCCCCAGGCTGCATTAATGTACGGAAATAATGAACTGTTCATTTTGCACATCTGCTGAGGAGAGTGAGGGAGATATGGAAACCAGAGTAGAAAGAGGAGGGGGTAACAGCTCCTGCTTTATATTTGAGCTGATGTGGTAAAGGTTTGGTGTTGCTCAAAGAGCTGGAGGGAAGCTGAAGGGAGGGAAAACTTTTCTTCTGCTGACCCCACACAGTTTTGCAGGACTGAGGGAGACATTGCTATTGGAGATGTGAGGTTGCTGGTAGAAGTGGATTGTTGAACTTGTCAAGTTTTTTATGCATAAAGAATGCCAAACGTATTGGCACTTAATGTATTTCTCTGAGGAGGACAAAGAAGCCACAGACTTGGAAGAATTTTTGAAAAAAATTGTGTTTTTTTCCTCTATGATTTGTGCATGAAACTGCTCAAAGAAGGATGTTCCCACTCACCTGCCTCTCTCTCTGCTCTGATGAAGGACATTTAACTATATTCTGAGGGAGCTTCCTAAAGTGCCGACCCACGTTCCAGTGTGTGTGCTTGGGAATTACCGGGACATGGGGGAGCACCGGGTCATCCTGCCCGGCGACGTGCGGGACTTCATTGACAACCTGAACAGGTGAGATGTGTCATCTGGCAGGGCAGCAGGGCTTGGTGCTCTCTGACATCACCCATAGGTACCCATCTTTCACATTCATGTCCTGTGCACCCTCTGCCCATGGCCTGGCCTTGCGATCCCAGTGTCTCACAGCAGCATCTGCTGACACAATGGGCTCTAATCTGGGCGCCTGCTCTGGGCAGATTGTTTGCTGTGTTCCTGGAAAATAGGGAAGATCTGGCAGCGTGTGCCTTTCAGAAGTGCTCTTCCCAAGAAGTCATCTTCTTTCTAGACAGTCCTCATGTGAAAGAATCCTCTCCCTGTGGCACAGTTATCCTCTGCTCCAAGTAATTCAGCTACAAAGGAGCCAGCCAGCGCAGCTGTCTCCTTGCTCTGCCTCTGAGCTTCCCCATACAGCACTTACTGGGCACAGCCAAGTTACACATCTCGCTCATCAGCCAGACAAGAATTTCTCTTATGCAGAGATCTGAAGTGCTCAGTTATGTAGTATAGTATTTGTTGGTCAAGATTCAGTAGATTGTACCTTTTTATGTACTTTCATGTCTTTAAGGTACTTTTTTAATTTTCCTCATCTCTTACTTGTTTATGCCTGTGTCAGTCACACAGAAATGGTGTTAGTTTTAGGACTTTGTCCATAATGTAATCATTTCTTTACAAGTACATCTCTATATGTGATTTTTGTCAGTGTTTGTGGTTTTAAACCAAAACCATCACTGAGAAATGAGAAACTTGTATAGCTGTGAATCCCCAGTTTAGGAAACCAACATCCCAGTGTCTTGACAGAGTATTTCTTAGCTTTGCAGGCCCATGACATTGTGGCACACAAACAGTCACTTTCTGCTGCCCTTCAGAGGGAACAAAGTATGACTTTTGATCGTACACCAAATAAGGAGTCCCAGGCAGAATGATCCACTGGCTTGCATTTGGGGGTGGAGGGGATGGCCTGTGGGGGCTGCTGGTGTTGTGTGATTCAGCCAGTGCCCCTGTGTGTGCTGTCTGTCCTGGGTACAGTGTTTTTCTCTCTGCTTGGGACAGGCCTCCAGGCTCCTCCTATTTCCGCTATGCTGAGTCTTCCATGAAGAACAGCTTTGGCCTCAAGTACCTGCACAAATTCTTCAACATCCCCTTCTTGCAGCTGCAGGTAAGACAGGATATTACCCTGATACGCTGGGCAGGTGGGACAAACTGGATTTGCTTTGTGTCTAGGACACAAATTTGTTTGGGATTTCTTTTGCTAATAAAGGATCGTGAGTAAATTTTCATTTTTGTTAGGTTTGGGGTAGCAACATTATATCATAACATTGGTGCCCGTGACTTAAATATGCCTCTGGTTGTGAGAGGACATCTCTGCTGACTTTCCAGTGCTAACCTCTGGAGAAAGGCTCCAAGGGAATTAATAATACTGACATGAAAATGTCATTCAGTGGTGGAGATACCAAGTCAAAAATGTTACATAGACACATTTGTTAAACTTTGGATTTCAATTCTGTTCAATTAAAAGGCAGATGAGATGAGATTTGGTCATGAACTAGGCCATTCAGGAACCTCTGCTTGTTGAAAATCTTTGCCCTAATGGTAATGAATCTGCTTGGATGTTCTGCACATGAATCCAATCTCATATTTCCTTCGTAACTGAGGATCCTTGGGAGGGCTGAGGGGAAAGGCAAAGGCCAAATGGGCAGAGAAGAGTGGGATTCTCAGCTGCGGACCTTTAGAAGAGGCCCTTCTGGGGTGATCCTGCTGGGGCCCTTTGGGATCAGTAGCTTATGCTTTTTGAGGGCACACATGATGTTGTGTCATTGTTTTCTGTTAGATGGGGAAAAAACAGGCAGTTGATCTGATTATCTTTCACCAGTAATTGAAGTACCTATGTGTATTTTTATACAAATAATCCCCACTGGAATGCTAGTTCAGAAGGAGCTGAAATATGTTAGTGGATGCTACTATGTCCTCAGGCTGCAGAGCAGAAAGAACCAGGATAAGGGAATTAGATGTATAAAACCTCAGTAAAACAAGTCAAACAATAATTTTTTTAGGAGGAAGTTGTAGAAATCTGAGCTATAAACCCAACTTGTCGCTCAGCGGAGAAGATTAAAATGTTTGGCTTTATAATTTCAGCTCCAATGGCAAAGGGTTGTCTGGTGGAAATCATGCAGAACTGGTTCTCAGGTTACTTATGTTGGTTTTGTATATCTGTGCTTTTTTTTCTCCAATAGATGTTGGTAAGAGACAAAGCCATCAGCACAGCCTTCCTGACAGAGCTGTTTCTGGAAGCTGCTCATGCTGATAATGTTGACAGTCAGTGTATGCCAGGATTTTCCCTGGCCAGACTTACAAGGAAGAAATTCCAAAACATTTGTAGTATTGGGTTTACTTCAAAGCAGCTTTAGGATGTGAGTCTTAGGGAACCTTTCATCTAAATGTGCTGTGTACAAGTAAGCTTGATCTATTAATCTGAGACAGAAAGCAATTAGGACACTTTCATAAGGTCACCAAAGCCAGATAACTTCTTGAACAAATCTTGGTCTGTAGGGTAATAGAAAATATAAATCTCATATAGCCTTTAGTTGTTTGGAGATTCCAGTGGTGGTTTCATAGGAGAGGTGAGGGAATGGTGCCAGCAGCCCAATTTCTCCTGTTCAGTGAGCTCAAGGTGCCAGTGGGAGGACCCCAGAAGGTGCAAGTGCCACATAATTAGACTCCCACACCCTGTGGCTTTCATGTAATTAAGTAATTCAACACTGCAGAAACAAACCTGAGAAGACTTGTCCTTAGAATTTAGTTCCCAAAATGTGCAGGGCGATATTTTGATGGGCCATACTTTTGAATATGTGTGCTCTGTTCTTTGTACCTCAGCACAGAAGGTGGGACCTAAGGAGATTGTCTTGTGCCTGTCATTCCAGGTGAGCTGCCTGGCTTTGCCTTTAAAACAGCAATGCCCAAACTAATTCCTGCAATTCTGTGCTCATACAGGGATTGCAGACAGGTGTTTTGGTGTGCATTCTGATAAAAATCCCAGCACAGGATCCCCGTGGAAATAGCTTGTTTCATTTCCCTGTAGTGTGCAGGAGGTTCCTGATCTTGCCATCTGTGCCAGGGGAGGTGACACTGCACATTTGGAGGCTTTTGGTTGCTCCCAGCCCAATATTTGGGCTTTACTTGATGCCAGACTTCAGCCAAGATGGGCTGTATTGGTTTCTCTGGTGCCCCTTGCATTTGTGTCACAGGTTTATGAGCAGTGCCTCCTGCTGCTCCACAGTAGCTGGCTCAGGGCACTTTGCTGCTCCCAGAGGCTTGAGAATCTTGCCTTGGAGTGCACAGGGACCAGGCCTGGGCCTCAGTAACATCCAGTGCAGCATGATGCGAAATTTGTAGGAAAATGACAGCTAGACTTAATTCCTAAAGGTTCTGCTTATCCCTTCAGAGATCCTTGCCAGTACCAGACTCCAGAAAGGAGCCTTTTCCCAGGTACTTTGGAGCAGGTATGCTGCCAGGTATGAAATGCACATAGGATTTACTCAGCCTTGAAAGTATCTGTGTCCCTCAGCCTACCCCCTGCAGCTGTCCAGGGCAGAATTGTCCAGCTGTATCCGAGGTCCCAGGCTGTCCCTTAGCAGGGCTGGTGTCAGTGGCACATTCCTGTGCTCAGCTTACAGTCGTGCATCTTTCATGAAATCCATACCCTGAGTACAGAGTACGTTCCTTCTGGCAGCCTGGGCTCTTCAATTATTTATCAGTTCCTTTCCAGGGGCAGGACTGGCAAAGCCAAGGATGCAGTTTAGCTGTAGGTATTGCTGATGGCCCACAGATGGGATCAGGTCACCCAGGCCTCCAGATACTATGCTGGAAGGAGAAAAGATTCTGCAGGCAGCTGGAAGTGCCTTTTCCCAAGAAGCCCTTGAAAGTGGCTTTCAGCCAAAGCATTGGTCTGTAGCATATGATTTATTCCCTTCTTTCGGGTTATTGCTAAAAATAAGCTGTTTCTTTAATATTTTAATACCAGTACGGTAAAATAGGTGGGTTTTTTTAAGTGTTTGAAAGTCTGCTAATAGTGATGAATTTTTACAAAATTAATTGCAACCAACTCTTAATTAAATCTATATTTTTGATTCACTGTGATCTGTGAAAATTCAAATAAATAAAAGTCATGTGTGTCTCCTTGCCAAAGTGTTAGGCAAGGCAAACCACTTGTTCAATAAAAGTCATTATCAAAGAGCCTAAGGAAAGTACTGGAGAGCAGTAGCCCTTGTGTCTCTTTGTTCAGCTAATTTGCTCAGCATTTATTTCACCTGTCTTAGGAAACTGAGGTCAAAGAAGCAGCAGACTTGCCCCTTTTTTCTCATTTATGTTCAGACTGCATAATATCATTCAAGGATGATATCTACTACTTCTGAAATCTTCCTTTTCTTGAATCATGAATTCTAAAATCTAGAATTTGAATTCTAAAATCTAGCTTTTGAATTCTAAAGTCTTTAGTAGTACTTCTGCTTAGTGTAGCAAGTTTAAATATGTATAGCATATTTTGCTGAATCTCTATATTGTCTGTAAACTACAATAAAAGGGAATTGATATTAAGAAATGACTTCATAATTCTTTGCATACATGTTAATTGAAGCTAAGTTTGCATCTGAAAATAGGTTTTGAATTTGATGAATAAAAATTACCTAGCAAAGAAAACAGGGATTGCTCTGAGCTCTTAACGCAATAGCAGAGGTAAACATGAAGAATCTATAGGCGTCGGAAGCAGCAAATTAGCCTGAAAGATCCCAGAAGCTCTTAAATTTCAAGAAAGGCTGTGTCTTCCAGTAAATTAGCATGTTGAAGGGTTATCAACTGTGATGAGTTACTTGGTCTTATAACACAAAATAAAAATTACTTAAATCTTGCCTGCTGGTATCAGTCATGGTGGAATTTGGTATAAATCAGTCTGCTTCATGGAGGGCTCAGGCTGTGTCCTGACTGTTCCCTAAGACACAGCAGTGTGGTGTGGTTTGTATGAGCCAGATAAGTTAATTGCCCTTAAAATCTGTACAATGTCTTGATGGCTTCAAAGTTGTCACATCCGTGAAACCATAATACCAGCAGCACATGCACATAGAGACTGAACACCATTACTTCATGCAAATGTTTGTCTTCCCAGAGGAATTTTATTCTGAGAATTATGTAGTAGATTTCTTTTTGGCCTTTTGATCTGGTGGGATTTTCCTGCAGTGAGCTTATGTGTTGTCAAACAGGGAATTAAAAATTCACCATGGTTATTGACGCTAACCTTCAAAATTATTTGTCTGAGTGGAAAGCTTAAATGTTCTTGGAGGACAAGGCAGTTACGAAAGCAAAATCCTTGGCAGTCTGGAGGAAGCCTGTGGTTTCTCTTCCCTCGCCTCCTGCCTGGGCAGGGGTGCAGCCCATGACACCACGGACCTGTTGTGGTGGGGGCAGTGCGGTGCTGTGAGTCACCTGCTGAGCTCTGCACCAGCTGGCCCTGCTCCTGCCCCTCACAGTGCATACACAGTGGGAGAGTGAGGATTGATGCTTTCAGGCACTGAACATTGTGGCTTTTGACTCCAGAATTTGAGCTGTGAGCTGATCAGCGCGCCCCAAGCTCAGAGCCTCCCCAGGAGGCAAGCAGAGTGCCCATGCCCAGCTGTGTGCCAGCCAGCTGTGCCTGAGCAGAGGCAACAGGGCTCTGGGGCAGAATTTGAGTCACGGACAGCTCTAGTCTTGACCAGGGATCCAGAATGATGTTTCTGCAGGAGTCGATGCTGTGTCAGTGCTGTGCTTGGGGCTGTGGCAGAACCAGGGCTGGTGCCACCTCTGCAGACCCACAAGCCCTTGGAGCTGGCTCAACCTAATGCCTGTGGTTGTTGATCTCCTCACTGCCATCTGGGCTGTCAGGAAGAGGTAATTTGTTAAGCCAGCACTTCCTCTCAGCTGAGGTTTTTGCTTGGGTTCTGTTGGAAATGTGGGAAGTGAAGGACTGAATGGGGCTGCCCTGGGTTACATTAGTGAAGCTGACTCACTTTATTGACCCTTTGAAATGGACTGGGGTGTCTGCCCCCCATCTGTGGGGCAGCAACTAGAGGCAGAGGAGCAGGGACTTCAGAAGTGTCACTTGGTTGACAGTTGTGCTCACTGATCTACCACGACAGCAAAAAGAAAATTATTGGGAGATTTTGCATCAGCTGGGTCCTGCTCACAGAGGGGCTGGTTTAGCACAGGGAAAATCAAAGACCCAAGTGAATGGGTTGCACAGCTGTTCTCAACAGGAGCTGAATCTGTTCTCAATATGTAAGTGGTGATGCAGTGTCTGAAATCATGTTATTGATTTATGGCTGAGGACAGCTCACAGAACAAGACACTTCTTACACATGGACTTTCTGGATTATTACTTGCTTCTGCTTCCCTTTGTGCTCTGTATTTCAATCAACGCCGTAAGCAGGGCCAGTGCTCCTGTGCAATGCGTTGCTGTGGTATAGAGTGGTGACACAGGATCTCACTGCTCAGAGATATGTTACAATGACCCTTCCTGCTCAGACCTGGTTTCTTTTCCTTTCCTCAGAGGGAGACATTGCTACGGCAGCTGGAAACCAATCAGCTGGATATTGATGCAACTCTGGAGGAGCTGTCAGTGCAGCAAGAGACTGAAGACCAAAACTACGAACTGTATGTCACTGAGCTGTCTTTTGTAACTGTTTTGGCTGTCACATGAATGTTGGGCAGCCCCAGCTGTGGCAGGTGGCCAGGCTGAAGGGTCTAGTGTATGACATTTAGGGGTTCTTTGGGTAGAATGTCACTTTTAAGTGGCATCAACTGAAATAAAGCATGCACTTGGGGATCCCCGTGAAAGGGTCTGTTTCCTACAGGAATGTGCACAAGGCAAGGCAGGGGAGGTGGGGTTGAGCAGCACAGCTAGAGTAAGCACATGCTGAAGGGATCGTAGATAGAGTGCTGAAAGGGGATATTTTTCAGATCTCAGCTGCTTAGTACATGAGTTGGTTCCTCTGCTTCTGTCTGTTGCATTCCTGTGTATAGTGTGTTTTGTGATAAGCAGAATGTGATAGCAACAACACTGTTGTCTTTTGTTCCTTTGAACTCTTCTAAATTCCTGGGTGCATTTCTGATTTGTGCCCTGGCTGTGTGCTTGCTGCTTGGAACAGTGTTTGCCAAATTTAGCGCCACGAAGCCAGTACATCTGTTGCACAGTGAACAGGAATTCATGTTCCATGAATTCCCATCTCAAGGCATTTATTGCAGCAATGTTCGAGCCAGAAAAGTCAGCTCAGAATGCATTGGAAAAGGATTATTTACAGTAACTTTATTTGGAAGTTGGAATCAATAATTATGAAATATTCATGCACAGTCATTTTGACAAGCATTTTTCAGACCAAGTTTCAAGTTCTATAACCTTGTTCAATGTCTTTTCCTTTGAGAGCATTGAAATATCGCAATGGGCACAAAGCAGTGCTATTCCCAGAGTGTTCACCTTCTTCCTCAGGGACCAGTTAGTCTCCTCGTGGCTTCAGCATTTCTCTTGTTGTCCTTACTCAAAAGACTGGGCTGTGTAGGTCGTGCTGTCAAATGGTTTTCCATATTTTTCTTTGTACTGCTTCAGTAATGAGAAGATAATTAAGAGCTGGCACAAGATCTTCCTGCTTCATCACCTTTCACCCTTCCTTTAGCATTTGCTGGACCTTCACATGTGTCACTTCAGCGGACAAATACAGCAGAAAACCAGGAGGGACAGGGCTTAGAACAACCTTGTCTAGTGGAAGGTGTCCCTGCCCATGGCAGGGTTTGGAATGAGATGAGCTTTAAGGTCCCTTCCAATGCAGACGAGTCTTGGATTCTGTGACTCTGTGAAAACTGTCTTACACCATATATACCTCTGGGTTAGTCTGCACTGGGCTGGCTCTGAGAAGCATCTGTCAAACACCAGATCTTAAAGGCAGCAGCAGCAGCACTATGGCGCTGGCAGAGGGGTGGCCAGACTTCCTAATTCCAGCAACAGGTATTAGACTGGATCATCCCATCCAGTATGACCACACTACCCAGCTGCGGGGGGGCTGATGGCACTGTCAGGCTGCAGAATTAGCTTAACATGGCCTCAGATACACCACAGCCATGATGCCTGACAAGAGGAGCTGCTAAAATATTAAAAGCAAGACTTCTCTAGGATTTAGGAATGAAAGTGACATTTTTACGCTGCTGGCCAGCTCCTGCTTCACTTCAGCTCCTGCATGTTTATATCTGTACAGAGACCAAAGTTCTTTGCTTTCAAGAAATAACTTCTTTGTAGAAAGGGCTTTAAAATACCCCTGGATACTTACTGGCTTGAGCCACTGATCCCAAAAGAAAAGCACCAGGCAATGTCATGTCTGACTACTTTCATCACACTGACCAAGAGTGCTGGTTTAGGGTTTTTAAGTTTTTCCTGTGCACCCCAGGTAGAAACAGAGTGTCTGAGCGGCACCTCTGTGGGACAGATAAGCTGCAAAGGGGTTACTTCAACCCCAGAGCTGAAAGGTATAAGCTTCCTACACTCAGTTTTTATCCCTGCAGGAACTCTTCAGTCTCAAGTTTTATAGCCAAAGATCCAGTTTAAAGAAATACACTCACATGGCAAAGAACTCAGGTTTGTGTAAAGTTTTGAGGTTAGTAAACAGTTTGGGCTGGGGAACAGAGTATCTGCAGATTCGACAGTATGTGGTGGGAATCAGAACTTGCAGTGGTGAAGCAGTTCAGCAGTGCTCATTATTAGGGCTTAGGACGGTCCTTGCATCCATACTTGTCAGATGCCCGTCATATTGGGATTATCATGTTTAATATGCTAGTTCAGTGGATGTCTGAGTGAGCACCTCATGCATTGTCTGCTGCCACTAGCCCTGTTGTGTGTCAGTGTGGTGTGACTTGGTCACGTGAAATCGTTAGGGTTGGAAAAGATCATCAAGTCCAACTGTATTAACCCAGCACTGCCAAGGCCACCACTAAACTGTGTCCCCAAGTTCCACAGCTACATTTTTTTTGAACACTTGCATGGATGGTGACTCCATCACTGCCCTGGGCAGCCTGCTCTGATGGCTGACCACCCTTTTTGTGAAGAAATTTTCACTAATGTCTAACCTCAGCCTTACCTGGTGCAATTTGAGGCCTCTTTTGCTTGTTCCTTTTCATTGCTTGTTACTTGGTAGAGGAAACTAACCCCCACCTGGCTACAACCTCCTGTCACAAGACCCTTGTGTTGGTTACTTCGATTTGGACAGCGCTGGGAGTTGTGCTGTGGGTCACCCAAATTGTGCAGCAAGGGGAGATGACCACAGGCATTTGGCTGCTGCAGTACTTCCTCAGAGGCCATTCCTGCTCTCCTGCCATAAAATTAGGCCACGGAGCAAGGCGAGGTGACAGTGCTAGGACATCTCATTTCATTCACCCTCTGCACGTCTGGTAGCAGCTCTGTCACAATGACCGATGCTAAATTTGGCTCCATGAGAAAAGAAAGAGAACAGGAGCCCTTCCTCCTGCTGCAGCAGGGGACCTGAGGACAAAACACTGCTGCTCCAAAATGTGGATCCCAGAGACAACACGAGGTGGCACACGAAGCTGCCTCATCCACCTTACGTAAGCCATCCCAGGCAGCCCCTGTGTGTGGGAAGGCACGATCAGATGCTTCCAGCTCTTTCCCTGTGCTTAGGCTCCTCTCAGCCTGCCACACCTCTGGCTCTGATGCTTTCTTTGTGCTTTCTCATATTTTACATTTGCAATGCTGCTAAAAACACATTTCAGCCCTTTCTGAGTTCTTGAATTCTTATTAAAGAGACGGCAATGACTTATGCTGTTCAGAATTTGTATTTAATTTCCTCAACTTCTCCATTTTAATTGTACCCTACTTATCTTCTGTCACAAGAAAAACTGGTTTATGTTCATGTGCCTGTTCCCTCAGAGAATGGTGCCAGGGCTGGACAACCCTTTTTGGTGAAGAAATTGTCCCCAGTATCCAACCTAAACCTCTCGCTGGCACAACCTGAGGCTGTCTCCTCTCACTCTATGGATGCCAGACTGCAGAAAGGCATTTGGAGCCCTGCTGAGGACTCCGCTTTGGGAATACACACTCCCTGCAGCAACAGCTTTAGTCACTGCAGAGTCATTGATTGGGGGGCTGGGCTTTTATTTACCTGGGGTTTTTTTTCCATATCAAGCACAGCTCATAATTTTGGGAAGACCATGCTGCTGAGTAAGACCAACATTGTGGCAGGAGGAGCTGCTGCTGGAGCTGTTCTCTGGTATCCTTGGCTGGTCCAGGATGACACTGGGTAGAGGCTGAATTACCAGCTGGGAAAGTAAACCCATTCTTGCTTTCTTTTTCCTGAGCCCCACCTTTTTTCTCTGCTCTTGCTGTGGATCTCTGTGGCCATCAGACAGGTTAGGAGCCAGCCTGTACTGGAATGGGACTCTATCTAGGTCATGCTTTTGAGGGATGCTGCATTAAGAATGAAGTGCATCTAAGCCTGTCATCAGTCCTGCTAGAGAAGAGGGGGACATGGAGCATGTCCTATGTTACGGAGCAGGGGCTTGTTATCCTGCTGCTTCCATTTTGTCAGGTGGGAAACAGTTCTGCAGCAGTATTAAACCCTGCTTGGCCATTGATTCCATATTCAGGGACCTGGGCTGATCAGGAGGGATCAGGTGCAGTACCTTTAATGAGCTCAAAACAAGCGTGTGGAAATCTGACCTTCACTAACCCCAGTTAAACTGATGTCATACAACCAATTAATCTTCATTTTCACAATTAATAAAATAACCCGAAGCCTTTCTTGCCACATGAAACATACTTGAAAAATTGATCACAGCATGTTAGAACCAGGAGCCAAAGAGCTTTAGGCTGCTCCCATCTTGAATAGTAAATGAACACAAGCATTGACAATTTTAGGAATTGTGAGGCTAACAAGTCCTTTTGTGTTTTTTTGTGTTTGCCCTGGGAACAGAGCAACAGTAACCTCAGGCCCTGGTGAATTTTTGTTCCCGCAGAGTGTGTTCATCTATAAAATTGCATAAAAGTCTCTACTTGCAAGCAGGTCCAATCACCACTGAATTATTCAGGGGTTTGAGGATGTTTTGGACTTGGTCTGAAATGGAGGGATTGAAAGGCAAACAAGGAGCCCATGTGGGTCAGGACAGATGACCCACCTGCTTGTTCCACAGTAAGGGTTTGAGTGAGTCCCTTTACAAAGCACTAATGGATAGAACAAGGAAGTGGACAGATTGTATGGAATCTGAGAAAAAACAGACATATGACAGTTTTGGCCCGGTGTTCCCAAAACAGCCACACTTGTGCCTCTGAGGAGTGTGTGTAAAGCCAGAGAAGGCATTCATACATTATGTAGTATTTTCAAAGTGTGGAGGATGCTCAGACACCTCCACGCTGCAAATTACTGCGAGCTTGCTGGCAGCATTTCATGTGTGCTGATTTTCCACCCACCTCCCTCACAGAAGAAGATCTGCATATAAAAGCTCAGCAGAGCTGGTTTCTGCAGCCCATACAGAACCCGTGTCAGACCACCCTGATTTCCCCAGTGTCACAGCACAAGGCTTGGCCCATGTGTCTGGTTGGAGATGGAGGTGACAACAAAGAATATGTGCCACAGCTCTCATTGATGTTGTGCTGGGACAAGATCCTGTGTTGTGAAGTCCACAAGTAACCATTTGTATCTTCCTACTAAAAGAATTTGCTGTCTCCTATTCCTATGTCCTTCATACACTGTAGATGAGCAAGGTATAGGAGCACAGGTGCAGACAAAGCCTGCATGTGTGTTACTCCCCAGCCGGGCTGAGCTAGAGGGAAGGATGACACTCTATACTTCAGTTATGTAGCAAGATTTTTTCCTGCTCTTAAAATTCATGTGTTTCTGCAGGAGAAACAGGTGGTAGTATCAGCCTTTCCTCCCTCTGGAGCTGGCTACTTTCCCAGAACAAAGCATGTTGTTTCCAAAATCAGCAGCTTTGATAGAACCAGTGCAGTAAATGTTCAAATACCCTGGTATTGTTAAGTGTCCTATGCTTTGTTGAGTCCAGCTTTAAGTACTTTGAGCTTTGTATTCTGTATCCTGAAGTGACCCTATACGTTCTTTGTATCTCCTTTTTCCTAAGTCTTTAGGGTACAATCATCCGACCTGAGTCATCCAGTTGCCTTGATGATGGGACTCAGTGACCTGAGTCACAGAGGTTGTTCGTTCTGGCTTCATGCAGTGTTGGTGATTTAGGTGCTCACACAGAGAGCCCGGCTCAGCCAGGAGAGTGAGTGGTGCTGGCAGCAGTACCTTGGCTGTGGATGCAGCAGTGACCAGGCTTGCAGGCTTCCATCCAGGATCGCTGTTGCTATAAACAGGAACAGGGGTGCATGTAGAGCAGCTGGGATTAATCTCTCCTCACAGTTGGGAAGTAGGAGTCTTTAACCTTGAGTAGAGCTTGAGTGGAGGAGGAGTGAGTACCACAAAGCAGAGCTATTCAGCCATCCTGCCTTTGCCTCACCAGGAGCCCTGGATCAAAGCTGGGAAGGGAGGGATGGCAGGATTCAGCACTCAGCACATGAGCTGTTTTGCTGAAGAGCTGCACATCCCATGCAGGCAAAGCTCATGAACAGTTTTTCAGGCCATGGCAAGTCACATGGTTTGTGGATAAAGAGCCTTTGCTTTGCTGGGAGACAGCTGAATTGCAGGGGCCGTTGGTTTGCCATTCCCTCCCCAGAGATGCCATTTGTACCCGGCCTGGAGGCACACTGTGTCATGTATGATCCCTTCTCCTCAAGAAAGAAGTGATGTGCAGTGCCTCAGCCCCACAGCACAGTGACAGAGATGTATTGAGTACACACTATTATGTTCTTGCAGCGTGTGTGATGTACTGTGCACCTTCCAAACAAACCTAATGCAGTCTCCACAGAGCTCAATGCAGGAGTTAAACTCCTTTTTCTTTTCTCTTTGGTGCACGACACATCCATGTGACGTTTTCAGTAGAACGTGTTGTCGCACAGCTCACCCCAGCCATGTATCCCCAGAGAGGGAGGATGGGGAATGGATGCTCTGTCACATGCTCTGAGCTCAGCTCTGCCAGGACCTTGTTTTGGCCTAGCTAGTGCACTGGGTGGAATACACACATAAGCCTTGTCCTGGATCCTGGTGGAAGCATCAGTGAGACCATCACAGCATGGCACTGATTTAGGTGCCTTGACAGTCTGCAGCTTCCTCACGAAGGGCAGTGGAGGGGCAGCTCCAATCTCTGCTCTCTGTGACCAGTAACAGGACCCAAAGGAATGGCTGGGGCTGTCAGGAGAAGTTTAGGTTGGATACCAGGAAAAGGTTCTTCCCCAGAGGATGGTTGGGCACTGAACAGGCTCCCCAGGGCAGTGGTCACAGCCCCAAGGCTGACAGAGCTCAAGGAGCATTTGAACAACACACAGGCAACATGGTGGGTTTGTTGGGTCTCTTGTGGGTCCCTTTCAGCTCAGGATATTCCATGATTCTGCGACAGCGGTCTCAGGGGATGAGCGGTGGACAGAGTGTGAGAGCCAGACTCCTGCAGCACTGGGATTGCAGTCTTTAATCCAGTCTTCTGGAATGAGTGAGGCAAGTCTTTCCCAGCCATTCTCAGCTGGTGAACTGGGAGTAAGAACACTTGTTTCCTCCCCCTTGAGGAGATGAAGATTTCCTTTGTACTGCTGACTTTCTTCCTATTTCTGTTACTTCGGATCATGCAGTTCTATCTGTATCTTCTCTCTGTTCTCCTCTCTGTTGATGCTGCCTTCCAGCTTGCACCTCATTTTCCTAGTCTCTGTGCTGCTCCACTGAAAGGCTGAAATATATCTCAAAGTCAGTCCTTGAAGGACTCTACCAAGGATTTCTCTACTCAGTAATTCTGCTTTTTAGTGCTGCCCTTGATCTCCACTTTAGCCAGTTCCTTAGTTAGGAAGGACTGCTGGTTTTCCAATTCAAGTTACAACTTCCTGGGGGTGTTGTTCTTCAGGGCTCTGGACATGGCTGGTCACAAAGTATATTAGTTTCTTCCTTAAAAGTATATCAGGTTACTCCTTAAAACAGGGAATTATATCTCA
Organism: Campylorhamphus procurvoides; assembly: GCA_013396655.1. Classification (NCBI taxonomy): domain Eukaryota; kingdom Metazoa; phylum Chordata; class Aves; order Passeriformes; family Dendrocolaptidae; genus Campylorhamphus; species Campylorhamphus procurvoides. Next base: position 333,607 of record WBMV01001236.1, on the reverse strand, counting down.
AGGAGACCCAGAGTCTCTTAGCCCCCTCTGTTTGCATGCTGCTCAGCAGTCAGTCCAGGGAAGGTTCAGGCTGGCTCAGGTCCCTGAAGGACGAGGTCATGCTCTGTATGGGAGAGGAGGCTCTACTTTGACATTCCCATTGCCTGGAGCACAACCAAGTCTGTCTTGCAGAACCGACCGAACCCAGAGCCCCTCTGCTCGAGTTTAGGAGGCTTAATGGAATGAGAGGCAAGACCATGACATGCTGGATTTTATACAAGATGCTTCACTTTGGGTATTCTCTCTGTATATCTTGCCTGTGCAGCATGTAGCAGAACTGATTTTGAGACCATTTCATGGCAAGAGCCTGTCCCTCTGTCCGTGTTTCTCTGTGCAAAGCTTGTGAATAGGCTGCTGACCCCACAGGTCTGCAAGGAGGCTTTGGTTAGGCTTGGGCTCCTTTTGGAAAAAGAAAGAGCTTTTCACCCTCTTGAGCGGTACAGGCTTTAATGCTCTTCCAGGCAGGAACCCAGCCAGGACCATAGCCTGCTGCAGAACTCCTGCTTCTTGGCTCCACTGCCTCCCACACAGAGGGGGAGTGTGTGCAGGAGAAGAGCCTGCCTGTGTATCTGCACGCTGAGAGAAGGGGGATGGCATTCAGTCCTAGCTGAGCCCTTGGGACAGCTCTTTTCTTTCGATGTTCAAGGATTCTCCTCTCAAATCCATTCTTGGCTGATAAAGAGGTTATTATAGCAGTTGAGTTTTCTTGAATACTGATCTCTTCTGCAGGATCTAAAAATGTGCCATTCCTATAGCACATACTTCCTTAGAGACGTGTGTCCAACAACTGACATAAGGTTGCATTTTAAGCCCTGGCATGTTATAGTCTGTCTGTCCAGGGAGCTCCTAGTAATGTTGCAAATACAGGTTTCATCCTGCAGAGCAGAGCAGGTTGGGGTTCTCCACATCTCAGTGCAGATTGGGTGAGTTTAGCTCATGTGGGTAAACCAGATTTATTGTGGCCCAGGGAGTCACAGCATCACTGGAAGCAGATTCATACTCTTCCAGCCCAGCTGGAAACAGACCCATACCCTCCCAGCTCAGCACACAGACAAATTAAAAGGGCTTATAAGAAGAGGGAGAGTGGTCTTTTTATATGGGCAAGTAGTGACAGGACATGGGGCAATGGCTTCCCACTGCCAGAGGGCAGGATTGGATGGGATCTTGGAAAGAAATTCTTCCCTGTGAGGGTGATGAGACAGTGACATAGGTCGCCCAGAGAAGCTGTGGCTACGCCCTCCATAGATTAAGGCCAAGTTGGATGGGGCTTGGAGCAACCTGGGCTAGTGGAAGGTGTCCCTGCCCGTATCAGTGATGAGCTTTTAAGGTACCTCCCAACCCAGACCAGTTGGTGATTATATGATTCTCCATTCCTTATATTTGTAATTTATCTTCCCCACAGCTTCCTCGAAATGATGGAAGCCCGAAGTCAAGGACACACGTCACCACTAACAACGAATGGGCAGAGCCCTTCTTCTGGCTCCCAGTCACCCATCGTACCTCCAAGCTCCACATCGACAGGCAGCTCCAGCCCTGGCACCCCACAGCCACCACCACTGCTTGCCACAAGCTCCACCATCTCTTCTGACCCCTCACCATCCTTCTCACCAGTGCCTGTGCCCGAGGCCCCCCAGCCCCATGTGCCAGCACCAGCCGCAGCCCCCCCGCCCAAGCGCGGCATTATCGCACGGCTGTTTGGGACGTCCCCTGCATCAGAGCCCTCTCCTCCCCAGCCAGGTAGGTGCTGGTGCAGTGTCCAGGCAGGATGTCACCCATGGCCTTCCGCTGTCTCCTCGCTGTTTCATGCATCTTGTTAGAGTTGGGGTTAATGATGCCGAGATCGTGGATTCATCTCTGTATGGGCTGTTCACTTGCAAGCTGGACTCGATGATCCCTGCGAGTCCCTTCCAACTCAGAATGTTCTGTGATTCTGTTTTCATTCCTTCCCCATGAGAGGCTGAGCAGACAGGTGTGTGAAGGCCCAGCGTGTGTGCGGCAGGGCTGTCACTCTCTATTTTTCTCCTGATCAGTGTTTTGTTTTGTCTCTGTGCTGGGCTTGGATGGGGACTGTGCTCAGCCAGCTGGGTGGTGGCTGTGGCATGCTTCAGTAGGAAGGTGAACACACAGGAGACACTAATAAAATAAATAACTGTCAAGTTGTTACCAGGAACACAAATACCTGTTTAATAGCAAGAAAAGTGCTATTTGAAGTGCTGTCATTGCACAAATGTGTCAGCTTGGAGGGTCCTGTGTGTAGCGGAGAGCAGCAGAGTGCTGGGTTTAAAGGTTACTCAGCCAGAAATGATCACGTAGGTCCAGGCTCCACGGTGGATCCACCTCTGGGGAAATCTGCTCCTTCAGGGAGGAGGGAGTCGGGCTTGGCTCGTGCCTCAGTGCTGGTGCACGGTGGAGCAGTTCAGCCCTCGGCCCCAACCCTTCTGGACAGAGTGACAGGGCAGAGGCATCAAGGGTTTGTTGCATGTAGTTTTACTGATCTAAACCTTAATTTGCCTGTCACATTCACTTTGTTTGTGGAGCTAACTGGAGCTGCAGAGCTAGCACTGCCTAAAAATCCTGACATGGTTTGAGTCACCATTTGGAAATACCTTCCTTCTCACACTGTCAATCCTTCTAGCTCACAGTGCTGCTGAGACACCCACAGAGAGAAATGAGGAGGTGCTGGGAACACAGGTTGCAATTTCAGATATTGAAATGCTTCAGTTTTAGATCTGCACACAGTGTTCTGCATCCTGAACTTCTTCCCAGATATGACACAGTGCACCCATTTTGGTTTGTTTTTGACTCTTCCTACCCAGGAGAAAACAAAACAAAGACCACCGAGGAGTCTGTAGAAAAAGAAAGACAAGTGGTCTACTACTACCAGTGTTACAGTGTTTGGGTTTGGGGTTTTTCTTCTTGTTTTTTTAAGTCTCACTTAGCTTGAGAACTGTTTTGGGCTTGTGACCTGCAGCCCTGGTATCCTGGGATGCTTAGGAAAGGTTGCAAAAGGCAGCCAGGAAAAGCTCTTATGAGGTTTCTGTAGTGTGCCAAGGATCTGCCCCTCCACTGAAATGTAACCACGGACTAGCTTGCTAGAAGCAGCTGAAAAATCACTGTCACCAAGTAATACTTGGTTTTTCTGGGAGCTGATTTAATCTTTTCCTTGAAGTCTTGGAGTACTGATTGGTTTGGCTCGGGTTTAGCTTACAACAGTGGTATTCTATGACATTAGTGATAGTGTTTGTATACAAAAGTGATCTGAAAGCTGTGCTATGAGAGCAAAATACAGAAAAGACACAAATCTTGTTCATCCAAAACAAAAAAGAGCCTAGATGTGAATTGCAGTGTGGGCAGAGGAAAAACATTAAATACTGCAAATTCCAAAATGGTTAATCACTCCAGACTTCTCAGTTATGCTAATTTCATGAATTCTCATCCTGATACTTTGAAGATGGGTAAAGGTGTTTACAAATAAACTATATTAAATCAAGTCTGTATTTGAACTAGCTCTTGAGCTTTTGGTTACACAGGACCTCTAAAAGCACAGTGTGAACAATTCTGCCTTGTACATTTACAGCTGAAAAAAGCAAGAGGATATGAGAGGGTGAACTGAACAGTCTGGAAAAGGTAAGAGAATAGTGAGGTGACACAGTGCACACAGCATAGGTGTAAAACCTGTGGTACAGTCAGTTGCAGCACTCCCTGGAGAGCAGAGCCAGCCTGTGCCAAAGAGGTTTTCAGTCTGTCTAAGAGCCTGGGTCAGCCTGGTGCATTCTCAACCACAGCAGCCATGTGGGTCTGTGCGTGCTTTATGCCAGAGTCTGGACTGGTTTATATCCTGTTGATAAACTCCCTCTGCCTTATGGTTGCTGCCACCCTGGGCAGCACAGATCTGGAAAATGCTAATTTCTGTCTTGCTTGTGGTGACCCCCGTGTTTTACAACTCTACTAATGCAGATCCTGCTGCTGCCACTCCTCCCCCTGACCCTGCAGCCCCTGCCAAGGTACAAAGCGTGGAGGACTTTGTTCCCGAAGACAGCCTGGACCACAGTTTTCTGGAAGACTCAGCACCGCAGAAGGACAAAGGGAAACCGCAGGCCAAACACCGTGTGGATAGTGAGAGGTAAGGAAAGGAGGGTGCAGGGAGGATGGGACAGTGACCTGGATGTGCAGCCTGGCTAATGTGTTACACCATTCAGACAGTAATTCCAGAGTGATTAGCTGTCCCAGAGCCTTTCTGGCTGAGTTATGGTCAGTCATAGTGTTCACTGGCTCCCATTTAGTGACAGGCACTGCTCCCTGGGAAGCAGGAACAGCAGGAAAAGCAGGTTATCACCTTCCTGCTGTTGCTATCTTGCTTTGTGCTCGGGTTAAACCACTGCATCCTTTGGGTCAGGAAGGGATTTTCCTCTGGCCAAACACTGAATCATTTTAGATATTTTCCTTCTGGAACAGAATGCATTTTGAGGGGATATTATGTTTTGTTTAATTAATATTTCCCTTCTGCAGAGGCCCAAAACATGGCCAAGCTCCTTTGTGACCTAGTAGTGCTGTTCTTGAGGCACTGTAAAGAGGTTTGGGGTTTTCTGGAGAACACTTGGAGGCACTCCATAGTGTTGTGGAATTTTGGAAGGAAGGATAGAGAGAGGGCCATGCTCCTTTGGGGGTGTCACTTCATGGTTGCCTGCAGGTTCAAAAAAACTTTTAAGGGGTGCCTTTCTATTTCTTTGTCTATGTCTAATGTTTCTTCCCAGTATTTTCCCTCTAAATTGGCAAGAGATTTCATGGATGTATAAGGAATGGGCTGCATGGTCACACCCAGAGTGTAGTAATCCATGTCTCAATGTCTGGGTGAAGATGAGTAATGAGTGTCTCTCAGGGTTCTGTACTGGGACTAGTGCTGTTTAATGTCTTCATCCGTGACTCAGACAGTGGGATCAGCAAATTTATCAGTGACACCAAGCTGGGGATGCAGGTGACACTCCTGATGAATGGGATATTATCCAGAGGGACTTGGACAAACATGAGTGGTGGGCCGTGGGAGCCTCATGAGATTCACCAAGGCCAAGCTAAAAGTGTTGCACCTCGGCTGGGTTATCAGTCCAGGCTGGAGAAGAACAGGTGGAGCAGCCCTGGAGACAAAGACTTGGGGTGCTGATAGGTGAGAGGCTGGACATGGCCCAGTCCAGAAACCCCCTGGGTGCTGGGCTGATCCCACAGCGTGAGCAGCAGGGGAGAGAGGGATTCTGCCCCCTCAGGTGAGACCCCACCTGCAGAGTTGCCTCCAGCTCTGGGATCCCAGCACAGAAAGGACATGGAGCTGCTGGAGTAAGTCCAGAGGAGGCCACAGAGATGCTCTGAAGGCTGGAGCACCTCTGCTCTGGAGACAGGCTGGGAGATCTGGTGATGTTCAGCCTGGAAAAGAGAAGGGTCCAGGGAAACCTTATTGCAGCCTTTTAGTATTCAAGGGAAGATGAGAACAGAGTTTTTAGCAGGGCCTGTTGCAATAGGACAAGAGGTGATCATTTTAAACTAAAAGAGCGGAGAATCAGACTAGGTAAAAGGAAGAAGTTTTTTACCAGGAGGGTGAAGCAGTGGCACAGGGGTTGCCCAGAGAAGTGGTAGATGCCTCATCCCTGGAAACGTTCCCAGTCAGGTTAGATGGGGCTCTGAACAACCTGCTCCAGTTGAAGATGCTCAGTGCAGTGGGGTTGGAACGAGCTGAGCTTTAAGGTCCCTTCAAAACCAAACCGGTCTGTGATTCTATAACTATTTCCTCCAAATGGCAGAGCTGTATTTATGCAACAAGCTGGATTTTCTTTTTTTTTCTTTTCCTGGCTTTGATGTTTTTTAACCAAAAAATAAGGGAAAGAGGATTGTGTATGCTGAGCTGCTCAGACAAGAGGATGTGTAATAAACTGTCTGAAAGCAGACTGTCTTTTAAGAGGTGACCTAAGCATACTCACAGGCTCTGCATCCCTTTGCTTAGTGTAGTCCTTGCCTGCTGTCTCTTGTCATCAACACTGGGTTAACCAAGAGCGTAATTAAATGCTGACACTGCTCATCTGTGAGTGTGTTGGATTCTGCATCTTTGGACATCTTTGTCATGATTCAGTGTTCTCTATTTCAACCACAGCAACTTTAAATCAGTGCTGTGTGTGAGGCTCAATGCCTGTCTAATGCAGGTCAGCCTGAATCATCATCCCGTGTGATGGCAGAACACGTGACTGTTTTACTAAAGGAAAAAAAAAAAGGCAAGATGAAAAGTGGTGGTTGCTGGCAGCATGCTGGCCTTGTTCATGGCTATGGCTGAGCTGGGATATTTTTCTGTGTTTAACAAGGAATTGTCAAGAGAGCTGAGCCTGACCTTGCTGGGGTTGATCAAGGGACTGGGTCCTGAAGAGCTCTAGAACTGCAGTTCTGCCATGAGAGGAGGCTGGATCTTTCACAAGGGCTTGTCTGCTCCAGAGTGGCAGTTGGTGGAAGCAAATGGGTGTTAAACTACATAAAAATTCAAACATGTTGAACAGGGGAGCAAGAGTCCAGCTCATTTGTTTAGAGTTGGCATGTTCTTCAGTGCTCTGATGCCCTTTTGCACTCTTTCCCCAATCTTGATGGCCTTCCAGGGTCAGGGAGCTGGTAGGGGCAGAAAAAGAAACCCCGCTGAGTTTTCACAGAGCCCATACTTGTTCAGACCTTCATCCTTTGCTGAGAGTGGTACCCAAAAGGGCCTACCACAATAAGTTAAATGTGTTGAAATTCAGAGATGCAGGTGTGGTTCTGACCTTTACCTGCAACAACCATTTTCCTTCAGAATGCCAGTTATAGCCCTATGATATCCAGGAACAAAATACAGGTTCTGTAAGCACCAACCTCAATAATCAGCTTCTGCTGCAGTGAGGAGGTGGTTGTAATTGCAACAAAATATTCTGCTGTGGAAATTTATCTCTGACCTAAAGAACAGTCCTGTGAAACCACTCAGACCTCAGGGAGATTTTATTGGGTTTAAAAAATGAAATCCTGGAAGGTGCTTTCCCCCTGTATCTGAGTGAGGAACAAGGCCTGAGAATGTACCAGCAAGATGCGTTCAGGTCTCCTGGTCATTTTGAAGCAGATACCTGAGTGCTGAGCTTACACAACTCGCCAGCACTCCTTCTGGGTGTGCTGGAGCCAAGGGTAACCTCTGAAACTGAAGAGCCATGGAAGATTTGGCAGAAGAATGCATCATGGTTTGAGAATTTGTGAAATTACTTCTCTGACCCAAATAAGAGAAATTGCTTCGGTGGCTGCAAGCAAGAGCCCTGCAATGAGCTCTGAGAACACCTCACCGTACTGTGGTTTCACATGTGGAACAGAGATAGATTCACAGGGTTGGAAGTCACCTTGGGGGTCATCTGCTCCAACCTCCCTCCCCATCCAGGCCTGCTCAGAGTCGGTTGCCCAGAACTTTCCAGATGGCTTCTGAATATCTCATGGATGGGGAATCCACAACCTGTCTGGCGACCTGTGCCAGTGCCCAGGCATGCTCTCAATGGAAAAAGTGTTTCCTGATGTTCGCTGGGAACCTCCTGTGTTTCAGTTTGTGCCCCTTGCCTCTTGTTCTGGCATCAGGCAGCACTGAAAAGAGCCTGGCTCCACCTTTTTTCTACCTCCTTTAGCTGTTTAAATACTGATTCAAGGTCCCCCCCCAAGCCTTCTCCAGACTAAGCAGTCCTGGCTCTCATGTGGGAGAGCCTTTGTTCCTGTGAGTGGTGCTCCAGTCAGTTAATCATCCTTATGGCCCTTCATTGGGCTCTTTCCAGTGTGCCTCTTGTACTGAGGAGCACCCAGAGCTCGACACAGGAGTCCAACTGCAGCCTCACCAGTGCTGAACAGAGGGACAGGATCACCTCCCTGACCTGTTGGTGGTACATTGACTCATGAAGCCCAGGATACCACTGACCTTGGCATTAGGGGCACCTTGTTCAGCTTGGCACCCCCAGAACCTCCTAGACCCTCTTCTGTCAAGCTGGTGACCCCCAGCATGTATTGATGCATGGGGTTGTTCGTCCCCAGGTGCAGGACTTGACAGTTCCCCTTGCTGAACTTCAGGAGGTTCCCGTTGGCCCATTTCTAGCCTGACAGATATCAGTCACTCCTCCCAGTTTGGGGTCATCTGCAGACTTGCTGAGGGTACACCCTATGCTGTCATTTCAGGTCATTAATGAAGGTGATAAACAGGACTGGACCCCATATTAATCCCTGGGTACACCTCTAGTTTCTGGCCTCCAAGCAGACTTCATGCCCAAGTCTGCTGTCCTGAGCTCCAACTGGCTTTTTACCTTCCTCCCTGCCCTTAGGATCCTGAATTTCACCAAAGTTGCCTTTGACTTCCACTCTCCCAACATGTCCCTCATGTTTTGTGGGTATGAGGTCCAACAGAGCACCTCTCACTGGCTCCTCTAGCCCTCGGAGGAGGAAGTTACCTTTAGTGCATTCTGGGAATCTCCTGGGTTGCCTGCATCTTGCTGTCTTGTCCCTCCAGCAGGTATTTGGTTGGTTGAAGTCCATGAGGGCCAGGGCCTGTGAGCATGAGGCTGCTCCTGTCTTTTCTGTACAGGGTCTGATGCACTTGTTCTTCCTGCAGCTTCACCTGTTCTCTCTTGAACCCTGACCCCTAAGCTCCCAGCTGGCTCCTCATCCTTCCCTAGGCAGAGCTTCGTGTGCTTGGACTGCTCCCTGACATGGAGGAGGGCAAAGTTTGGTCCAGCTGGAAGCAGGATGTTGTGCTGTGTCACTGAACTGCTTCCTGAGCTACGGGCTGAGTTTGCTGCCACTTGTAAGAATTTGTTCTCACCGAGTTTCAGAAGGGCTGTAAGTTCTGGCATTTGTTGAAGTAGGGAATTTTTGATTCTTTTGCAGTGGTATTGTGTGAATTTCCCCCATTCCCTGCTCCGTAACATCTCTAAAACAACAGAGCAAGAATTGACATGGAGCAGCAATGTTAAAAAAAGCACCTTTTTTTCCTGAAGAGTTCTCTCAGTGAGGATCGTGCTCCTGCCTGTAGAATAGGACTGCTCTCCCCAAGGATCAGACGGCTGTAGAACCTTCCAGCACTTACTGACAGCTCTTTTTGGTTGCTGTAGCTAAACCCCTGCATAGGCCTATGGAGATGAATGGAGTCCTGGGTTTTGTTTAATGGTATATTATGGTTCTCTGACTTTTGCTAGAGAACTCCCCTTATCAGTTTCTTTACCAGTTAATTAGGAAGGCATTTCAGTCTCCCAGTTTGCTGTTTCAGAACTTAATTTGCTGCTCTTTAACCTGATGCCCTGAGTCAGCATGTAAGTGACTGCACCAGAGGAGCCAATCTGCTCCAAAGCAGCTCCTGCCTTGGATTGTGCTGGGTCAGGTTGGCCTGGGTTCCTGGGTGGGCTGGAGGTGTCTGAAAGCCAATTTTTGTTGTACCTGGCAGTGTTCCTGGTCCATCTTCTCAGCAGCCCTAGACATTTATCTTAAACCTTGATTAGATTTGAACTGATTCTTTGCTTTTATGTATCTGTTATGGATATAGTGGTGCCCAGCTGCACCAGTGCTGGGGAGGGAAGCCCAGGATACTGGTTCACAGTAGAAGGCCTCCATCTCCTAGAACACAGCCATGCAGGCTCATCCTACTGTGTTGGGATTCCCTCAGCTTACCTGCTTTATTAGAGCCTGGGTTTTTTTCCTCTTTCTTTAGCCCCTAAAAAGGTTGTGGCAAGAGGATTTTGGTGGCTGCCCTGGGGCTGGCTCCTCTGGCCACACTGCGGGGCTGTGGGAACATAGCCCATCCAGGTGTGAGGCCGTGAGCTCAGGCTGCAGCAGTTTGTTTCCCCCTCAGCAACCGATCTGTGACTCACCCAAGGCTCACAGAGGACACCCTGACAGGTTTTGTGGTCAGAGCAGACCTTGACCAGTGTAGTCATTTTTGGGGGGTACCGGTTCCTGCAAACACGCTGGCTCAATACTCACACCAGCCCAGCAGTGTCTCAAGGGTTGGAGAAAGACATGCAATGTGCTTGGGTTTGCATGCTCTGCCTTCCTTCCAGCTGGAACCTCAGGACCACAAGCTGATCCTAATTTTGCCTTGTCAGACCCTGTTTGTACTGCAGCAGTGATTTTCCTGATGTATATTCACTCCATTGCTCTGTTCTTACGCTGTCGCTCTGCAATCTGTGTTGGTTAGAGATGGAGGCAGTGCACTCACTGCGAAGGGAGGTGACCCACTTTGACGAGGTGTTGTACACACACTGGTGTTCTGTTCAGATTGGGAATGTTTGAAAGGTTGCAAATCTGTATGGAGCGTGGTAGGACCATGGCAGCAGTCTCTGAAGAGCCCCTGTGCTTAATAGAGCGGTGATGCATTAATGAAATGCAGTGTCTTCAGAATAATATCCTGCCATTTTTAGGATGCAACTCCCATTTTCTTTTCAGTGCCTTTCAAGAGGAAACCCTGCCTGTGCTTTGCAAACCTCAGGAATCACTCACTTGTCATTCCTCCCGCCCTGAGGGCTGGTTTGGTCACCAGTTTTCCTTTCCTTTGTGTGGCCAGGCTGTGAGCCTGCTTCCTGACTCCGTGTGAGAGCAGCAGTGTGAGTGATGAAGGGGCTCTTCAGCAGCCTGTCCCTGCTCAGCCAGGCACTGTGCTGAGTCCTGAGAGCAGAGGGAGGGCTGTTTGCCCTCATCTTGGCACTCCAACCCAGACAAGCACTGACTGTGATCACTCTGGCTGTGCTGGGTGTCATCAGCATGGTGTCCCATTGTCACAAATAACCACATTGTCTGTTGGCAGATGTATTAACTCTTTAACTTGTAAGCTGGTATCCAGCCATAGAAGAAGAGCTAGAGAGAGTGGCTACCATCATCCTGACAGTGTTTAGGGCATTTCTCCTCTCACCAGCACACCATCCTCCACTGTCATCCAGTGCTACTCCCTGTGCAACTGTCTGGGAACACCACATTATTCCATCTTAAGGATCCTAAGGTTTTGTTTATGTCTCTAAAATCTAACCTGTTCCAAGATACAATAATGTTTTGTCTCTGTGTAAAAATTAGGGCTGTGCTTGTATAATCCATGTGGTGTAATTAAAAGGACAGTGACTTGTGTGTGGTGGGTTATTGAGAAGGAGCTGGCTATCTGTTGTTGATAAAGCAAATAGAACAAGGAAAGGTAATGCAAAGGCTCATCAGCTGAGCCTGGGGAAAATATCTATATTTCTGACATGAGCAAATCCTTCAGAAAGTATTAAAATGGAGTCTTGGGGACATTTAGACAAGAATCCTCAACTTAAGCTGCAAAGCTCTCAATCAGACTGCCTCTGAACACAGAACTGTGCTACATCCAGGGAATCTGACAGCCACCCAGCTCTGAATGTATGTCCTTAGATTAATTTAATTTGGGGAACATTAAAGCATGGTCTAGGAATCTGTCTGCTTTCAGGGAGCACCACAGAAATAGAAACTATTCCAGGAAGTTGATAGCTGAGAGAGAATTCCCATAGTAGTGACAGTGTATGATTGGGTTTAATTAGAGGATGTGGGGATGAAGGCAGGCAGTTCCAGTGGTTTGACTGATCCTTGTGTGTTGATGGAGCTCCATGTTCTGATGGAGCTGAGGCCATGGGCTGCTCTGTACCACTGAGGCTCACCTTTTCCAGTCACTTATTTCCAACTTAAGAGGTAGCATCCTGCTGTGGTCTGTTTGGTGCAGGGCTCATAGCAGTGCTGCAGCCTGCAGGGAGCAGGTCCAGCCTGAGCTGGGCAGGGGAAGACTGGCACTGCACAGAATCACAGAATCACCAGCTGGTTTGTGTTAGAAGGGACCTTAAAGCTCATCTCATTCCACCCCCTGCCACGGGCAGGGACACCTTCCACTAGCCCAGTTTGCTCCAAGCCCCATCCAACCTGACCTTGAACACTTCCAAGGATGGGGCAGCCACAGCTTCTCTGGGCAACCTGTGCCACCCTCACAGGGAGAAATTTCTTCCTAATGTCTAATCTAACTTTGCCCTCTTTCAGCTTAAAGCCATTCCCCTTTGTCCTGTCACTCCAGGCCCTTGCCCACAGTCTGTCTCAAGCTCTCTTGGAGCCCCTCTAGGCACTGGAAGGGGCTCTCAGGTCTCCCTAGAGTCTTCCCTTCTCCAGGCTGAACAAGCCCCAGCTCTCTCAGCCTGTCTCCAGCACAGAGGAGTTCCAGCCCTTTAATGATCAACTGCCCTGGGCTGAGAACATTGCCCCTGAAGTTGGCTTGGAAAGGCAGGCCAGCATTGGTCTCTGTCCAAGTAGAAGCAGGTCTGTGCTGCACATCCTGGCATGGGTGTCTGATCACTGTCTTATTTGCAGTGATGGAGAGGCGCCTTGTGGGAACCCTATGGTGGCAGGTTTCCAAGATGACCTGGATCTGGATGACAAAATCCCCAGTAGACCAACGCTGGTAGATCGGGTGCCCAGCAAGAACATCACCCTCTCCAGTGAGGAGGAGGAAGACATGAAGGACTCTAAGGCCATCCTCATACCGGATGGAGACAAAAACACAGAACAGGAAAAAAAAAGGTACAAAGCACAGGCTGAAGTGTGGGGTTGTGCCAGCAAACCTGGGCCTCTTCTCAGTCCTGCCACTGACTGTGTATGGCCTCTGGGAAGTCTTGATGTCTCTGTGAGTCTGTTCCTTCAGCTGTGAGATGGGGCTGTAGTTACTGCAGGTGTAATTGCTTTGTGCAGTGTTTCCTGCCCCATATGGCTACTGGGACAGTTCTGCTTGGGTGTGGCCCCCTTTTCTTCAAATTTGAACAAGAGCCTATAACTGAGCACCAGAACGGCTATTCATAGTGGGGTGGGGAGGAGAGAGGAGTCAAGTCTTAGGTGAAAGGAGTGGACCACCTCTCCACACCTTGTTTTGGGGAGCGATGAGCTGGGTCATATTCTCCACAAACCACATCCTGTGGGCCATACTAGGCATGATCTGCTGGCATGGGCCCCTGTGCCTCAGCATCCACAGGGACATGAGGGTTATCCTCAGCCTCAGTGGTGTGTTTGACCCCACAAACCCCTGTAGGATGAACTGCCTCTCCCAGTGAGATACACAATGCAGCCCTCAAGGCAGGCTCAGCTGTTAATTGTGCTTTGCTCCACAAAATGGGAGTGGACAGGCTCTGACAAGTTTTTTCTTCTCAGGTCTTCCAGAAATTCTCTGAAACCACAGAGTGAAGCAATTTTGACCAAAGCAACTGACCCGAAGCCTCCCGGCAGTTTACCTCCCCATTCCGGGTCTGAACGAAACAGCAGAAGCAGCAAGGTCAACACTGGCCTGGCAGCCACTGCTGCTGGCCCTGCAGCAGCAGCCCAGGCCTCAAAGGCCACTTCCCAAAGCAAAGGACTTGCTTCCAAGCAGAAAGTGGCCAAAGAGGAGAAGCCTGAGGAGTCTGACAGTGATCAAGAGGGACCAATAGCTACTCAGATGCTCTCATTTGTTATGGATGACCCAGACTTTGAAAGTGAGGATTCTGACAGCCAGAAGAAGAAAATGGTAAATAACATGCCTGTCACTGTGAGCTGTGCCAAGCTGAGCTGGAAGGGTTGAGGCATCTCCCTGAGCAGAGTCTTCATCTTCTCTCCCTTCCCTCAGCAGCAGCAGGTGCTAAGCAACCTGCAGAGATTGATGTAAGCACAAACCCGCCAATGCTCTGAGCATGGAAGCCACATGGCAACAAGAATCATAGAATCACAGATCTGTACAACACCCTGAATTGGAAGGGACCCACAAGGACTATCCAGTCCAACTCCTGACCCTGCACAGACCCCCCAGCAATCCCACCCTGTCCCTCATAGTGTTGTCCAAATGCTCCTGGAGCTCTGGCAGCCTTGGGGCTGTGCCCACTGCCTTGGGGAGCCTGTTCAGTGCCCACCACCCTCTGGGGGAAGAGCCTTTCCCTGAGATACAACATAAACCTCCCCTGGCACAAGGTTTATGTTTACAAACAAGATCTGCACCTGTGTGTTTTACTGTGCTGCTTATTCTCAGCCAGTCCAAAGTGCAGCCGGTGCAGCCGTGTGGAAGGTACAAAATACAAAGCTACTGGTTTTCACCCAAAATTTAACATGTAGAATTGTGTTTCTGCTAAAGAGAGTGAGCTCCTTGCAGTCAATCCAGCAATGAAAAAGCCATCACAAAATTTGCTTGGCAAATCTTGAAGGGAAGAAGGAAAGTCTGCCTGGGAAGGACTTCTGAGTATAGCTGAGGTAGCTGTAAATGTCTGTGACATTCAGCACATGCTTGCAGGTGTCTGCTCAAATACAGGGTACAGCAGGAATGCCCCCACACCTGCTCTGTGTTACAGATGGGAAAACACTTCTCCCACCCATCTTCTCTGGGCTGGTCACAACTTGCTGCGTGGCTCGAGATACCCCTGATTTCAGTGACCGGTATTCGCAGCCTGCAGAGCAATCCATGGAAACTGCTAACAGTGATTTGCAATGGACAGTGGCTGTTCAGGGGTGTTCTGGTGTCTGTATTAGCTGGTGTTCAGGGGAGTTCCCTGTGTCTGCATCATTCCAGAATCCCGTAGAAAGGGCAGTTGTCCCAGTTTCTTGGTCCTTGCCTATGTGTCATGCTGTTTATTAAGTAATTTTCCATTCATTTTCATCTTCGTTTCCTGCTTTTCTTCTTTAGTATGAAAGCAAAAGTATTTGGAGCAAGTTTATATCTCTTGCATATACTGATGAGAAGGGATTGGTGAGGGTGCCACTGCAGCAGTGTCAGGGAATGCCCCATAACAGGTAAATGCTTTCCCACTGCAAGGTGTACTGATCAGGCAAACCAGTAAAGCCATCATCATTAGCAAGGTGGGGGGCACAGCAAGACTGTGTTCAATTGGTATACAAGGATATAAGATAAGCTGGATAACAAATCGCAAAGAGGATCGGTTGCCAGGTATCTGATCATTAAACTGAATTTCCATTCCTGTCATGCAGAGACAGAAGATTTTTTGGTGATATCCAGGCTCTGCAGCATCCTGGGTTTTATCCCACATTGAAGAGGCAGATTTGCCTTGGGAACACAATCCCTTCTGGCCTGATGAAGGGAGTTATTCTGCAAACACACTCTGCTTCCTCAGCCCTGCTGCCTCTGGTACCTGAGACCCACAGAGCTGCACAGCAGAAAGCTTTTGTCTCTCAGGGCTAGAGATGAGTTTTCAGCCTATTAGATTTGATTTTCGCAAAACAGAGGTGCCCACCCAAAACAGGAAAACGCTGATGCTGGTGATATAACAGAGTTGAAGGTCTCATTTGATCCGTTTACACTGGGAATTTGATTTCAGCAACCCCAGTGCAAAGTTCTCGCAACAGCCTTGCAAGTACCAGTGTGACTGAGGCATTTTACCAAGGCAAGAAATAGAGCTCAGGAGATCCAGGGCATTGATTTCCAGGCAATAATAGCTCAGTTCAGCTGCCATTTCCTTCCCTCCTGCCCACCTGCTGACATCTGACATTTTTGTGTGCAAAAAGGTTAGAGATTTTGGTTGAAGCATTTGTCAGTGTTGTCTGCCTTTGCTTGTCTCTAGGATGAATTCCCAGTGCGGGAAGATCTCTCAGAAGTATCTGATGATGATACCTCACTGGCAAAGCCACCCCAGCCAGTGAAATCAACGGTCCCCTCATTTAAACTGAAAAATGACTCAGATCTCTTTGGTTTGGGTTTGGAAGAAGCTGGTCCCAAGGAGAGCAGCGAGGAAGGTAAAGTTCGCACCTTATTTCCACTTGCTGCTTTTGTTTGTCAGGCATCTGCTTTTTCTAAAGTGATCCCAGGGTGTCAGCAGACTAATTTGCGCAGAATAAAATACCCTCTTAACATCATGCCGTACTCTATGTGAGTCTGTAATCTGGTTTAACACAGCAGAAGTAACTTTAGGTTTTTCCCCATGAGGAGATGGGGAACTTGGCTTGTCCCTGGCACCAGCCATGTATTATTTTAGTCCCAGCTGAAAGCAGAATCACATCTTTCACAAGCTGCTGCTGTGCAAGGCTTCCGGCTTAGTCTTGCTTGACGGGGAAGGGCTGTTCAACCTTGCAGTGTCCACCCCCTCTAAAATTTGGATCAACTTGAGCAAAATGCTCTGACATACCCTGCCAATTTCCTCTTCTGTTTTTCGGGAAAATGGGGTAGAATCCTGATCACAACCTAAGCATTGCTCGGGCTTTATTTTTTCCCCCTATTCTCTGAGGGAACAAATCTTACTCATGCAAACAATTCCTGCTATCTAGGCATTACTGCTGTTGCCGTAAGGAGGGGGAAAAAACTTTCCAATACAACTGTATGTGGGTAAATTAGAGAAGAGTTCTTTTACTTACAGGGTTTTGGGGTACAGAATATAAAGGAGTATAAAAGAGTACAACACGTGTTGACAAGTAACAGATAGAAAAGACTGGTGCTAGGTGCTAGGTTGAACAGCCTCAGGAATACCATGTGAGCTCTTTTCCAAGCACCACCACTTCTAAACACGCAGAGTAAATTAATCCTAAAGGTGTTCCTTTCATTTCAGTCCTGGCTGTTTCCAGCCAACCCCGAGCCACTCTGCTATGTCTTACTGAAGCAAACAAGGGACAAGAACCTGCCCTCCCAGCTGAAAGACCCTTTCACCCACAGGCTGGAAAACTGACTCTTGCAACATCTGGGCCCAAGTCAGCTCCCCTCCCAACCCACTATAAAAAAGGAAGAACTCCCTTTTGCATCTGCTTCCCTGCAGCTCAGCTACCCCAGCAGCTCATGCTGGGACCCAGTTCCCATTACCGGTCTCGTCTTCCTTCAAGCAGGACTTGAGGTTCTCGAGGTCCAGTCTGGGAGAACAAGGGAGGGGAAACATCTTCTCCCCCCACCTCAGGAGAGCAAGGGAGGGAAACCCCCCCTTTGCAAGCAGAGCTCTTCTGAGCTCCCCCCCCTCTTTTGGGTGGGGGAACACAGGGCAACACACCAGGCTGGGCAGCAGAGAGTATGTGTGTGTGTGTGTGTGTGTATGAGTGTGTGAGAAATGTCAGCAAGGTGCAGGAGCTGGGAAAAGCCCTCTGTCTACATGGCAGCAGACTAATTTTATAACACTACTCAATTATCATATCTAAAGGTTGTATCCAATCTAAGACATGTCCATACCCTGAACTTCCCTTGGTTCCACCCCATGGCACTTCTCTCCTATAAGTGAGTTGGAGGTCTTAAGACACTTACTTCATCCTTTAACATCATCTTCATGCTACTCTCCCTTATTGGAGCTTCTCCAAGGTTGCTGGGCTTTGCTTTCTTGTTTTGACTAATATGGTATCTAATTGTCTTAGCTCTGGTACATGTTTCCCAGGCATGGTGTTCCAGCTATTATGTGACCCTTAAGACAGCTAGCACAGGGTTAGAGGTTGCTAGCTGCTCTAAATGTAAGAAACTACATAGAAGTATAAAAATCTACAAATTCATGAGAACCCTAAGGCATCACTGCAAAGCAATTTCCTATAGACCTGCCCTGCTGTCACCATGAAAGATGGGAAGTTAAAGACTTGAGGAAGAAAGCTGCAAGCAGCACCAGAGAGAGCTCTTTGAATAGCTGTTCCAAAAGTGTGAGCAAGGTGTCACAGGCTGCCTTGGCTTCCTCAGCTTGTCACTCTGAGCTGCTGAACAGCAGAGCTTGAAATAGCTACCAGTGTTTCTGCAGAGGCCCAGGTCAATAATTTAACTTCAGTTTAGCATCTTTAATAATTAAACATGGGTTCCTCCTATCTCCTCTTTTGGTGATAAACATAAAATCGTCTCTTGGTTGTCAATCTTTTAACTTCACTAGCAGTGAGACTTCTCCATTTACAGAGCAGCTGAGGAAAAAGGACTGTGTAGGTAAGAGTGACAATCAAATAGCACATGTGAAATGTGGTGCAGTCGTGAAGCTTCCTGTGAAACAGTCAAGCAGATGCCCTCCTGTTCGAGGAGGTTTTGTGCAAAGGCAGTGGACACTCAGCAGCCAAGTCATCAGCCACAGTCAGGTGGGACAAATGTTGTGACAGTGGTGGACTCTGGGACGCATTTGATTGTGTGACAGTATTCACCCCCATAGAGCAGGGCTGCAGCGGGGACACTTTGGAGATGTCATTTCCATACACAGTGTGAGCAGCAGTGAGTGTTGGTCTGTCACAGTGTCCCATCTGCTGACACTGTCCTCAGTCGTCCTCAGAGAAGCACAAACCATGCCTGGAAGGATTTCCATCAGAGGGAAACCATTGCCAGGAGCTCTTCTTCAGTTCTGGAAATAATAATTCAGTTCCAAATTTGACCTTTGGACTAATTTGTAAAGCTGGTCTCTAGATTTTTTTCTTAATAGCTGTGACACAGTGAATGCCAGGTCAGTGTTGATAACACAGATCATAATTAATGTTCATAATTAAACAAGATGCATATGATTGAGTCAGGATGTGAATGCTGGGGCCTGTGTTGGTTTCTAAAGGGGCACAGTTTGTCCTGAGGGGTCAGCATTGTCATTGCCCATGACTCTAGGATATGGAGTATTTTCTTCTCAGAAATGGGTCCAGGGCAGAATTGCATCTTTTAACATTTAAATTGAGTAAAAACAGTGCTTTCTTCTGTTTTAATAGATAAACAACCTTCTAAGGAGAAAAAGAAGAAGAAAAAGAAAAGCAAAGAGGTACTGTAATTTCTCAGACCTTATCTGCCATATCACCAACCAGCCAAGAACAGGGGTGGCCTTCTATGGTGTCCTCCAGGGACGTGGTGAACTCACTTCCATGCTCACATCTTGCAGCTGATATGTGCCTTCCAGGCTTTGCAGACCATAGAATTTCAAAGAAAACTTCTAGAGCAGTTGAATTTTGAAAAGGAAGTGTGTGAGCTTGTGAAATACAGGATGAGGCAGAGCAGTGCATCTGTGATGGATTGAACATGTTCATAGCACCATGATTTTTCCCAAGCAGAGGGGTGTCCCTAACAGACCTAATCTCAGGGACAATGAGGGAAGTCTGCAGGAGGCTTTTTCTGTGCCGTTTCTACCTGTCCAATACCAGAGTATTGTAGGGCACTAACTGCCTGACAGATCTCTGCTACATATAAACCAGGTGGTCTGTCCATTCCTCTGTCCAGACTCGCAGAATGGTCTTCTGGAGTTAACTCCCAGCCAGCGCTGCTTCACCCTAAGTAAGATTCCTGATCCAGCTGAAGATGTCCCTGCCCATGGCCGAATGGTTGGACTAGGTGTCTTTCAAAAGGTCCCTTCCAACCCAAACCTATGTGATTCCCTTCAAAACCAAGTGTCAGGGCAATATATCCTGGGTCACTGGAATGCTCAGGATACAGAACACTAATAAAAATGTTCTAATTTTACAGGAAGAGGACAAGTCAGTGAAAAAGAAGAGCAAGCACAAGAAGAGCAAAGAGAAGGAGGAAAGCAAAGAGGAGAAAAAGAAAAAGAAAAAGAAGAGCAAGGAGAAAAGCAGTGAGATAGATGAACTTGAGGCTTTTCTTGGTGGAGGAGGAGCCAGCGTGAGCAAGCCACGGGGCGGGGAGGACTATGAGGAGCTGTAGGCTGGCTGTGAACTCTGCACCATGGCTGTCTCCATCTTCTCTGACAAGTCACCCCAGGACAGGCACAGATGTGTAAAGCTTTGGCCATTTGATATCTGTTCTCTCAAACCAGAGTGAGCAAAACTAAAGCTTTACATCTGTGTATGCTGGTCTGGTGCATCGTTACACAAAGCAAACCCAGCTGAGATGTACGTGAGCCAGGGAAGGTTCCGGGCTGTCAGTTTTTCTCCTTCCAGAGATGCCCTGTTGGGTCATTATCAGTGTGTGGGGTGAGGGGACCTGCTTCCTGCTCCATCCCTGCTGCATTCTACTTCTGCACACCTGAAATTTCTGTCTTGTCAAGAGGAGTGCAAGAAAACATGCCGCATGAACACATCACGCTCGACTGTCTCAAGTCTTTAAATTCTTATCCTTCCTATTTTTTTAAGGAGAAAGGTGATATTGGCCATTGCTTCACCCAGCAGTTGATGAGCTTTAAGTCAAGCAAATCATCTATGGTACAGCTCTCTAAAGCAGCCAGCGTGAGAGAGAGTGTGTGTGATTTTTGGAGCCCTTTGAACAGGACCTTTCTGCACAGCAGCTTCATTAGCCCTCACTGGTGCTGCTGTTGGAATTCATGAAGCCCATTGATTCCCGTGGCCCCAGTGTCTCAGACACTACACGTAAGCTGCTATGCAGTTTGGAAAAACAATGCAAAGTGCAAAGCTAACCTGAAAGAGAAAGAAAAATCAGTGCTTTTCTGCATTTCCCACACTTGATTTTGCATATTTCAGAATCCCCTCCTGCTGGGACCTCTCAGGGACATGACTCCATGTGGAAATGAAGATATATCCAGAGCTTCAGGATTGGCTACAGGGCAGTGTTGGCATGGTAAGGCATTTGCTTCTCAGGCATTTTACAGTGAGGCTGTAAAGGCCCAGCTGCCGCTGTGCGCCGAGAGGGACCAGCACTGCAGCTCAGCAGCGTCCGTCCTGCTCCAGCTTCTGTCCATCCTGCAGCCAGCCAGCGTGCTGCCTTGCCTGCCCCAAGCAGAGAGCCTCCTCTGGTCCACGAATTTGGGAAGCCTTTTAGTTTTTGTTTCGAACTTAAACCTGTGAATTGGTACCTGCTCAGCAGCCACTGGATGGGCACTACAGCCACCCCTTGGCGCTTGCCTGTGCCTCAGTGAGCAGCCCCTGTCTGATGGAGCTGGTCAGTTCTCTGTGCCCCTTCTGGTTTGGTTCTGGGGCCCCTTGCTCAGCTCAGATGGTGAAGCTCCCTCCAGGTTCTGTGCGTTACATTTCCCTCTTGCTTGTAAGTTGATTTGAGGTTTGGTTTTGTTCTCCCTCTCCTGTTTGTTGTAAAATGTCAACCATGAAATCCAAACTGGAGTTTCCTTCTGTGTCCCTATAAAGCAACTTCTTCTTTTGATCCATTATCCACTCCAGAGCTGTCTTGACCAGCAGGCATTTTAATGCTCCAGTTCTCTTTTTCTTGCCCACAAAATGCACTTGTAACCCTTTCCCTATAAAACAAACTGGTTTTTTGCTGCATGAGCAGTGTATCATTCAGGTCTGTTTGCCAGTAGCATTTGCCTCCTCTCAGCATTCTTTGTGACCCTGTAGGAAAATTGCATGGGACATTCCAAACCTTGCACATCTGGGGAGGAAAGGGAAGATTGGGATGGGACCGGTTTGTGGCCCCTCTTGTGGGAAGGCAGGGGGATGCTCAAGCCTCAGCTGCTGCGGTCCTGAAAGTACTTCTGTTCTGCCAGAATTTTGGGTCATGTTCCATTTCTGCATTGAAAAACCCTAGTACAGTCCTTTCTGACTATAAAGCTCTGTTGTACACCTGCCTCTGCACATCTTCTTCTCCCCCAGAGCACTCCTGCCAGGGCTCGGGAGCCGCGTGTCCCTCCACACCTTGTCACAGAGGAATGTCCCCTGCCCCTCCTTATCCTATGTTCCCCTCCTCATGGGACAGGGCACTGAATTAAAAAAATAAGCCCAAAGAAAGGAGCAGAATGTAAATCATGAGTTCTTTTCCCAAAACTGCAGTCTGCTCTGAGAGAACTGTTGCCTCACCCAATGTTGAGGGGTTGGTGGTTTTGGCCAGCTGTGGTTAGCAGGAGGCTGCACTGTTGCCCTGTCCCTGCCAACACCAGTGCTCTCTTAGGTTTGTCTGGCACCTGTGCCAGGTTTGCCATTGTAGGAGCCTTCACATTCCCTGTAGCTTGTCGGCACAAGGAGCTAAGGCAAAACCAAGCAAAGATTAGTCATTTTGTTGTAAAATACTCCTGTAAAAGAGAAAAGCAGATGTGGGAGCTGACTCTACTTACATTAGAGCCCCAGGATGGTGTGTGGCGTGGTTTGACTTTTACAACAAGGCCAGAGAAATCCTACCCTGTGGATGAAGCAGGAGTGTGGAAGGGAATAGCAGCAAAAAGGCACTTTTTATAATACACACAGAATCACATACTGGTTTAGGTTGGAAGGGACCTTAAAGCTCATCCAATTCCATCCCCAGTCATGGGCAAGGACACCTTCCACCAGAGCAGGTTGCTCCAAGCCCTGTCCAAGCTGGTCTTTTTAGACTTAGGCTTCTTCCTTTTCCAGGGAATGCTGAACTGGTTCCAGCTACAGCATGAGGTGTGATCCAGAATCAGCAAGTGTGAGGGAGGGGAGAAGGAAACAGGCCTTGTCTGAGCCAGGTTCTCCCATGCCCAGCCTTTCGAAGAAGCTAAATATAAAAAGTATGTGTACGTGCCTGTCATTATGGGGAAACTTCTGCAGGATCACATCGATATAAATAGTTCCTATGAGCATCTCTAGAGGTACCAGGGTATTTGCTTTTGGGTTTATCAGTCATTCAAAAAAAAAAAAGGCAGCTTGAGACTGAGGAGCTGCAGTTTCTTGCAGCTAACAGTGGACAGAGCTGCAGGGTCTGGGTTTGAAGCAGTAGGAGGGAAAAGTGCAGATTTATTGCTGCATTTTGGCTGGGGCTGGTTCCTCAGCGTAGCACGGGGAGCCTCATCTCTGTGGGACAGGACACTGCCTGCTCCCCTGCCTGGCTGGAATCCACAGGGCCCTCGGCCACCATCCAATTGCATCTTGGCTTCCACTGCACCAGCTTGGAGCCAGGGTACTTGGGATAAGCCAGGAGAATAACTCCATGGGTCCCTGCTCCATGCAGCCCACCCAGCCAGGTGGTGTGTTTGGGGAGTATTCCTTGCTATGCCCATCCCTGGAGTGGGATGACCTGGCGTGTCCGTTCACAGCTCACAGCTCTGGGACAATGCAGCTGCTGTGATGGGATGTGGTGTGGTCAGAATCCTGACAGACATTCTGATCCTGGAAGGCTTCCCCATGCCTGGCAGCCCTGTGGCTCCTCAGCTGGGAGCTGGTTTTGGGGAGACCTTCCAGCTGCCTTGTACCCAAGTGGCCTGGAGCTGCCCAACTCCTCTGTGCTGTACCTCATCTCCCCAGGGATTCCTCCTGTGTGCACACATCTCCCCGCCGATGGTCCTGGTCCCCTTGGCACAGGTGGCTGCCCCTGCCTGCTAGAAAAGCTCTTCCTTAAGTTAGTCTTTGTTAGTGGCTGTCACAAAACTCCCTGCAGGAGATCCAAGCTGCTGGGCTGTGTGCCCCAACTCTGTAGGGCCTGTACCGAAGGGACTGTGGCTCTGATGCTTGGCCTGTGGCTGCCTCTTCCCTGTCAAACACCAGGTTGTGAACCAGCACCAGGACAGGCTGATGGGTCCCTGCAGCCCCCACTGCCCCCAGTCCAGCTCCATTTTCAGTATCTCTGGATTTCCCTGCCCATGGCAGAGGGTTGGAACCAGTTAATCTTTAAGCACTCTTCCAACCTAAACCACCCCATGATTCTGTGATCCCTGTGGAAAGCCGTCTATCACCTGCTTCAGGGCTTGGGATCTGTCTGATCATTGCCATCCAGATTTATTCCTGGACAATTTATGCTGATTTTTTTCCTTTGCCACAGTTTAAGTTCTGCTCCCTCTTCCCAGCCCTTTGCCAGCGGGGCTCTATCCTAGCTTTGCCATTGTCCTGCTGGCCAGTCCATCCCCCAGCTGCTCCCATTGGCACCGGCTCCCCTTGGAGTTCATCTCTCTGTGGTCATGCTAGTCCAGATGAGGTCATGCCACAGCTGGTTTTTAATGATTCCCGTACAATCCCTCTCCTCCTGATCCTGGGATGGGGCTGGCCTTTTCTGCAACTGTATCCTGGCTCACCAGTGCACATGGCCTCTGTTATTTCCCAAAGTTAATGCCAAGGGCCACATGCAAGGAGTGCTCCAGTGCTGCCCTGTGGGATGCAGCTTCACCCTATTTCTGTTGCTCCCATAAGGTTGTAAAAAGTTTTTTTCCTTTCTTGCCAGGGCCCAGGGTGGGAATTTTCTTCCTTCCTCTAGCAGTAAACATGAAAAAGTCATTGAGACTCAGGTTTTAGCAGGACAAAAAATGAATGTGTGAAGCTGTGGGTGCTCTTGGGGGCTCAGGGGGTCTGTGGGGCCAGAGATAAACCTGGCTGCCCCCAGACCTGGTGCAGAATGGACCTGGGCAGGGGCTGGCCTGAGGGCACAGTGGGTTTGCTGCCTGCAGTGTCCCTGCATCCAAGGGTTCAGCTGGTTGGAGAGCCTGTGGTACTTGCCTGTCCTTTGGGATGCCCCAGAGCAGCCAGATGAGTGATGTGGGGAAATCCCGCGGTAGGACGGGCTTAGGGACCAGGGCTGTAGCCTAGCAACAGTCTCAATCATGGCATAATATAATTAATCCAGCACTGGCTCAGTCTGCTGCATAAAGATACCAGGACAAGTGGCTGAGCTTTTTCAACTTGTGGGTTTGCCTCCAGAAGCAGCCTGCAGCATCTCAGACATGTCTGGCATGTTCCTGGCCTGATGGTGCTCCACAGTGAGTATCCAGGCTTCCTCCATCAACCCTCCGTCCAGGAAGTTGCTTAGCAAAGGGAATTATCCTCTGGCACCTTCAGTGAGACATTGTGGGCAATCCCACTGGGTCCCCTGGGCTCAGACAGACCCTGGTGGGGTGAGGTGTGGCAAGGTCAGCTAAACTGGGGGTTCAGGCATGGAGCAGCCTGGGGGGAACAGGACACTATTCCAGGTTAAAGCAGCCGAGTCTGCATGCACATGTGCTCTGCTTGGAGCTGCATACAGGATACTGCCATGTCGGGGGGGACCCAGCCAGCCTGGGAACCCCTAAAACCCCTGGTTGTTGGTAGGCTCTGCCTTAGGTCAGGAGCAAGGAAGGGAGGCAGTAGTGCAGCTTCCCATCACCACAGAGGGGAGATGGAGGAGGAGGGGGCTGCTGTGTCTCCCGGTGGCAGGGGGCACCTGCAGGATGCCAGTCCCACCTCTCCCTGCTCCAGGATGGCATGTGTTGGCATGGAGAGTGCTCCAAACGCCTGAGGCTTGGCCTGGGCAGCAGCTGCAGCCAGAGCCTGAGCTGGTGTCTGCAGGCTGGCTGTGGGAGGGAGCCAGCCAGCTGGGAAAAGAGCAGGCTTTTCGCGGAGCTGGCGAGGAGAAACACCCCTCCCTGTGCCATTGGCAGGCAGTGGCTCCAGGGCAGCACGTGAGGTGGTGGCTCCCACCCGGCCTCGCTGCCAGGCACTGTCACCCCTGTAACCATCACCGGGTGACACTGCTGCTGTGTGGCGTCCCTGGGCTGGGCTGGAGGGATGCCCAGCACCCTGCCCAGCGTGGGAGTGCTGGTGCACAGCCTCCCCACTGTGCACTGGTGGCAGGGCAACACTGACATCCCTCCCCACAGCCACCATGGGGGACAAGGGCATCCAAAACAGGGCATCTTCTTGCCTCTGACCCTGCTGTGGGTCAGCAGATGGGTGCTCTGTGCCTGACCTCCAGACTGGTTTCTTGCTGGCCTTTGAGGACCAACTGGTCCTTCCCAAGGACACCAGCAGGAATGTGGGGTTACAGTTCTCTGTGCAGGCAGGGACCCTCAGCAGCTGCTCTTACATGCTTCACTCACCCTTGTGTGCCACCAAAGCTGTGAAGGCTGCGGGGCACAGTCCAGCTCCCTCCCCAGCCCCTGAGCAGGCGGCAGGGCCTGGCTTTGCCCTTGTTCAGAGCTGGACACAGGAAGGGAATGCAAGGGAGAAAGGAGAAGTTGGAAGGAGACCCTCCTGCCCCCAGCCAGGCATCATGCTGATGTCAGCTTGGGAAAAGGAGAGCATCACCCCCAGACAGAAGCTGCAGGGTGTCAGCAGCAAGCATCTCATCCCATTCCAGCTCTGCCTCTCCCAGCTGTGGGAATCCTCACGTTGCCTTGGAAACGGGGGATTTTGAGGCAGCTTGCAGTGGTGCTGCCTGCAGTGGGGTCAGAGGCCCAGGCCCATACCACTGCCCTGCCCTGCCTGTGCCCCCAGCCCTGCCTGTGCTGCACCACCTGCACCCCCTGGGACAGGGCTGTGACAGTGGCCAGACCCTCCTCAGGCCCTACCACAGCTGGTTCTGCAGTGAGTGCTCTGTGCCCCCACACCGTGGCTGTTCATGAGGTGAGGACAGGCAATGGAGAGCCTGGAGCAAAGGGAAGGTATCAAATGATGAAACATCCATGCCTGCTGTGAATTGAGCAGCATGGCAGGGAGTGGGGCAGTTCCTCAGCACTGCTTGGGTGGCTGCAGCACCCCATGTGGAGGGTACAGCAGCCACCCCTTGCCCACAGGCCTGGCCAGCCCCAGCTGCTGCCCCTTCCCATGGAATCACAGCCCACAGGGACATGGCACAGAGCCAGCATCATCTCAGTGCTCTGTATGGCACCTCACCTGCCCCCCTCACCTGCATGCGCAGTTGGGCGTGAGTTTTTGCTGCATTGGGAAAGCCAAGTGAGAGCCAGGAGCCGCCTCCAGCTGCCTCGCCAGGGCTGCTCCCGCTCAGCTCGAGCCGTGCCCCAGCCTGTCCCTGGCAGAGCTGTCACCCCATGGGTGCAGTCACCCTGATGCCGGTTCTGTCTCGGAGGTGGCCCTGGGGACAGGCTGGTGGTGCCTGTGCCGTGCTGTCACTTCCCATCATGGGCCCAGTGCTGAGCTGTCCATCCTCCCCTGACTCTGCATTGTGGCTGCACAGCAGAGCCAAAATGGGGATGGCTGTGCCGAGGGCAGTGGAGCCCAAACTGCTGCAGGGGGTCTGCCATGTCACACGCTCCCCACCCCAGACAGCCCTGGGCACCCGCGGGCAGGATCAGCCTGCCCTGTCCCCTGGGCTGGCAAGGGCACCTCATGGGAAGGCAGCTTGGCCCCCAGCTTCTCAGGTCGGGCATTTTCAAAACCTGTTGGCTGCTTGATATCTGCCAGCCTGTCATGTCCCACTGGGCAGGTTCCAGAGCACAGCTGGCACTGGCCTTGCTGCTCAGTCCATCAGGTGAGGATGTGCTGTCTCGCCATCCCTCAGTAACATGCCTGGCACAGTACAGAGGTGGAAATTGTTCCTTTGTGTTTAATGTCCTTCCAGGTATTTTTCCCAAGTTGCTTTCAGAGTTTCTCTTAAGGAATCATCTCCTTTTGCTCTCTTGGAGTGGGCCATGCTGGGTTCCCCTGGCAGCACCCCACCAGTCCCACTGCCAGACATCACAAAATCTTTTAAAATTGAGACAAACACTATATTCAAATGAGATTTACTTTATAAACCAGATAAACCAATGAAAGTTTCACCAACATTTGAATACACATTCACAATGTCAAATGGAATTGGTGCTGCCTAACTGGCTTAAGAATTCTCAAGATTTTAGGACAGCTAACCTGGTATATGCAATCACTCCCCCAGAAAGGTGAGGACAGCCAGGAGTTCCCTTGGGCAGTGTCCCAATCCATGAAAACAATCCCTGATGGCAATCCTGCTGCTCCAAGGCAGATGAGCTCTACTGACCCCCAGATTATGGAATCACAGACTGACTGGTTTGGGAAGGGACCTTAAAGCCCCTTGCATTCCACCCCTGCCACAGGCAGGGACACCTTCCACTAGCCCAGGATGCTCCAAGCCCCGTCCAACCTGGCCTTGGACACTTCCAGGGATGGGGCAGCCACAGCTTCTCTGGGCACCCTGTGCCAGGGCCTGCCTACCCTCACAGGGAAGAATTTCTTCCTAATTTCCAGTCTACCCTGCCCTCCTTCAGCTTAAGGCCACTCCCCTTTGTCCTGTCCCTCTTGGCCATTGTCCAAAGTCCCTCTTCAGTTCTCTTGAAGCCCCTTTAGGCACTGGAAGGGGCTCTCAGGTTTCACTGGAGCTGCCTTCTGTCCACCCTGAACATCCCCAGCTCTCTCAGTCTGTCTCCAGAGCAAAAGGGCTCCAGCCCTCTGTTCTGTCTGTCCTCTGTTCTGGCCAGGGTCTGACCTTCTGTCCCACCACAGTCATCACAAAGAGGTGGCAGGGTCACCTGCCCAGGGGTCGTTGGTGCCATGGCTGGGGTCAGTGTCTGGAGGACCTCCATCGCTGCTGGGGTGGGTGCTGCTGCCACGGGGATCCTGGGGAAACCTCTCTTCTGGAGGCCTCCCCTCACTGCCCACCTCCTCCTGCACGTGCCTGCCTCCTGGGGAGACTCTGGCCCTCCTGGCAGAGGGGTGCAGCGTTTTGCAAATACCCAGAAAGGTCTTTCTAGAGTTTCAAAATTGCTCTGTGCTGGCCCACTCAGATTTCCTCCCCACCCATGTCTCTGTGGTTCCCACCAGTCTCCCTGTCCTTGTTCCTGGCCACATGTCCCTGTCCCTCTGCCTTGGCAAGTCCTGACTCCCAGCATGACATGAGGGCTGGGGCCAGGAGAGCCCCCAGTCCAGCAGGTTTGGGGACTGTCCTCTGCCACCCCACCAGGCCCCACCAGGGTCAGCATCCCTGGGGCAGGAGTGGGGGGTCCCTGTGTTGGGAGCCACCTCCTGCTCTGAGTTTGCACGGGTGGGCTGGATCAGGGGATCTGATGTCCTGAGCCAGGTGAGTGTCAAATCTCACACTGAGCTCTCAACATGGCTCCAGCTGGTCCTTGGGGAAGGCTGGCAAGACATCCCCTCCAGCCTTGCAGCTGTGTAGGATACTTGTGAGCACCCCATACCGCCCCTCCACCTCCCCCAGCTGAGATCTGTTCTGCTTTAGGTCTGGCCAAGTGCACAATGTCCCCACAGACCCACAAGGGGGACCTGTGGGCACGTTGTTGCCCTGTACATCAGTTTCCCCCTTGGACAGGGCCTGGCAGAATTGAGTCTGTCACACTGACAAGGGACACACTGTCAGGGGCTGGTGGGAAAACTGAGCCACAGGGTCACTACACACATTGTGGCCTCTGGGGCTTGGGGGAGGACCCAGCACTGAGGAGGCAGAGACTCCCACAGAAAGGGGTGTTTGCCCCCACACTGGCCCAGCCTGGCTGCTCCTGGCCCTAATGACAAGCCATGGTAGGGCAGCCAGGCCACATGCTCCAGACCTGGGGACAGGAGCTGCTCCTGCCTGGGGACAGACATCAGGCTGGCCTTTTCCTTGTAGGATTGCAGGAACAAGCCCTGACTCCTGTGATCCCTCTGACCACTTGCATGTCCCTTTCCAGCAGGACAGGGGACCCTGGCAGCTAGGCCAGTAACAAGCCTGGACCTGCACAGCCATGGTGGGGGCCCAAAACCTCTGTCCTCTGTGCAGGAGTAAGGGACAGTCCCACCCCTCCCTGCAGAGCCGTTCTGCCCACAGAGGGATCACCTCCATCTGAGGGGCTGCCACTCCTGTGGGCAGTGGGCACAAGGCCAGGGGCAGCCCCATGCCCCAACCAGCCACTCACCCATTCTCAGCACCCGTAAGGCTGGGCTGGGGCTGTCCCCTCAACCTGTGTGCCCCAGACCTGGTGCCTGGCATGTCATAGCCCAGAGCAGCAGTGTGGCTCAGTGCTCGGGGAAGGTGATAGCTCTGAGCAGCCAGCATGGCTGCAGCCCTCAGCTCCAGCCTCCTCTAGTAGTATCTTCCCCTCACCCCCTCCCCTAGGCTGTCACAGGCTGGAGGAGGAGGAGAAGGAAGAGAAGGAGGAGACGAAGGAAGAGGAGGAGGTGTCCACAGTCTCACTGCACATGCTGTGGCGCTGCCATCTCCGGTGCATGGAGACATGCCCACGATCCATTTGGGTCCCTCAGCACTTTCCAGCCTGGAATAGCAGCCACACAAGGGGAGCAGATGGTCCACTGTCCCTTGCCATGGGACTTGGGGGACATGGTCCAAACAGTTTGTATACTGATTTTTGGAGCTGTGGCTGCTCCAAAGTGTGGAGCTCTGAACAGGTGACCTTAATGCATGCAGGTGTCACCCAAGGCCACAGCTGCATGGACAGAGGGTGACACTGCAGGGAGTGCCCTCAGGGCAGGCATTGCTGTCCCCACCTCGCAGCATCCTCCTCCATCCCAGGATTCCCTGATTTCCCAGAGAGATGGGTTCCTGCATCCTTTGGATGATTGCACCCACGGGGGATGCAGAGCATGTCTGGTGCTCCTCTGTGTATCAGTGGCCTTGTCACGAGTGCCACCAGTGCCCGGCTCTGGCATGGGGCTGGCTGGCACAGGGCAGCAGCAGGCAGGAGCAGATGGAGCAGCACAGCGGGGGCCGCGGGGGGCAGGAAGCCGGGGACAGCGGGAGCGGCCAGAACAGCAGCCAGAGCCTTGTGTCCTGCAGACAGAAAAATGGAAGCGCTATGGGGGAGGGTTACGTGGCCCATCTGAGGATGGCACAGGGGTGCTGGTGGTCTCTGGGCCCCCTGTGTGCAGCAGACGGGCTGATCTTGGTCCCAGCTCCTCCCCCCAGCTCCTGTGCCACTCATGAGTTCCTGAAGCTCAGCTCGGCCTCGGGCGGGCCATGTGCTGCTGGTCCTGGTGGGCTCAGCAGTGCCCACAATGCCCAGGGAGCACTGGGGGCATTCCTGCAGCGTCAGCCCACGGAAGGCACCTCAGCACAGCTCTGCCTGGTGCCGGCACCAGGGACGGCAGAAGGATGTTTGTGGTGCTGCAGTGGAGGGAGGAAAGGGTCTTGGCTACAGGGATTTTGAATCAAGCAAATCCCGGGGTGCATCTGCCATGCAGTGACATGCAGAAGACGACAACCTTGGATCGGGGCTTAGAGCCATGGCAGTTCCTGGCAGATCCCCAGGGCCATGGCCCCTTGCAGGGGCACCCGC
The DNA here is from genome assembly GCA_013396655.1 of Campylorhamphus procurvoides. Taxonomy (NCBI): domain Eukaryota; kingdom Metazoa; phylum Chordata; class Aves; order Passeriformes; family Dendrocolaptidae; genus Campylorhamphus; species Campylorhamphus procurvoides. Next base: position 302,828 of record WBMV01001236.1, on the reverse strand, counting down.
GAGTGCTGGGGTTGTCCTTGGGGCTGTGGGCAGCCGAGGGTGGCTCAAGGAGGTTGGAGATGGGGAAACCGAGGCAGAGCTGTGGCACGGAGGCTGTGCTGTACTGGGAGCCGCTGGGGCCGGTGTGCACTGGGAGCTGTTCTGTGCAGCCTTTGCCCGTCTCCATCCCTGAGCATCCTCCTGGGCTCTGACTGCCGCAAGCAGAGACAGCCCTGGAGCCTCTGGGAAAATGAGGCCACTCCATGGAGGAGCTTAGTGAGGGATTTCCCTGCCCAGTTGGCCCCGGCTGTACAGTGCCACGGTGATGGGCCAAGGTCAGGCAGGACGGGCCCGGAGAGCTGCCTCCATTGGGAGGGGAGTGTTGACACCGGGGGGCTGCTGGCACTGGAGTGATGCNGGCTCAGCACCCCGCCGGGCCCGGTGCCGGTGCCGAGCGGGGTGGGGGTGCCCGGGGTCACCGCCCCAGGGTCTGCGGGGACAGCCCCACGCCCCCTCCGGCCCGGCCCGGCCCCGCAATCCCCCCGCGGCCCCCCAGCCGTGCCCCTTGGCAGGTGCCCCCCGAGAGTNTGCCAGTGCAGGGGCAGGTGCCCGCACGGGCAGTGGAGTCTCTGCACACAATATCGCCCAGGGCACCGCGGGTCCCACGGTCGCCCACACTGATGGTGCGGGGGCACCCTCTGAGGGATCGCACCGGGGGTCTCCCAGACCCTGCCCGGGGCGGTGGGGGATGCTGNTCACCCCAGCCTGGATGCCGGCACCGGGGGTACCCTTCTGGGCTGGGGGTGCTGCGCCCCCCGGCAGGATGAGCCCTTCCGGAGGCACAGGCAGGGCTGGGGCTGGGGCTGGGCAGCCGTGTGTGCCTCGGGGGCTCCGGCCAGGGGCGTGGGGGGCTGTGGCTGTGTCAGGGGCACACAGGCAGTGAGCCACAGGCAGGGAAGCAGGGCTGGGGGGACACAGGGCCGTGTGGAGGGGCTGTGTGATGTGCAGGCAGGCAAAGCCATAGGTCACTGTGTGTTAGGGGATGTCCTGGGGGTGGCACTGGGGGAAGTGTCTGTTTGCCATGTACACGGGCCAGGGTCCAGGGGGACAGTGGGATACCTCACCACGGGCTGTGCCAGCTGCCAGCTCCTGGTGTGGGAAGTGCCCAGACGGCGGCCCTAACCCAGGCCATCGGTGCCCTGCTGGCACACACACAGCACACGGGCCTGGGCGCAGCGGGCACAGGCACTGCCCCATCATCTGCTGAGCAGGGTGGTTGCAGCAGCTGCAAGATGCTGCCCTGGCTGCATGTTCAGACATAGGTGCCCCTGGTGTGCTCAGGGCAACACTCCTGGCAGTCCTGGGGGCAGTGCGGGTGCTGCTGGCCGTGGCCAGGGTGCGGGGTGCGGGCACTGGGCCTGGTGCAGCACCGCGTGTGCTGGGGCTGCTGCGGGGGGGCAGCACAGCACGCTCAGTGCTCTGCATGTGCAGGCAGCATGCAGGCAGCACACCCGCTGCAGTGCCCTGGGCAGCGCTGCTGCCTGCTCAGCAGGATGTGTGTGGGCAGCAAGCAAGCAGAGTGGGCAGCAACGCCCCAGCAGTGTGGGCAGTGTGTGGGCAGCGTGCACAGGGCAGCAGCCTGCACCTCTGGTAGTGCACCCAGAGCAGGGTGTGCAGGCAGCAGCTCTCTCTACGTGCAGGGCCAGTCAGCAAGTGAACAGTGCCCTGGCAGGGTACAGGACAGCACGGGCAGGCTGTGGGGCAGTGCACTGGCAGGGTGGTGTGTACAGGCAGCTCGAGCCAGGGCACAGGCAATGTGGGCAGTGTGTGGGCAGTGCCCTGGCAGCGTGCTCACTGCAGCAGGTGCACACAGTGCCCTGGCAAGGGCAGCCCAGGCAGCACCTGCCGTGGGCATGGGGCAGGCAGTGCTCAGGCACTGTGGGGCGTGCTGTGGAAGGAACTCAGTGCCAGGGGCAGGTGGGTGTGTGAGCACAGTGGCACTGGCAGCACTGTGGGGCCATCCCAGCTCTGCCTCCCACAACGGTCAGAGGGTGCCTGTGGCTGTGTGGGGGCTCTGCTCTCCCTGCACTGCTGCAGAGCCCCAGCCCCCCACGCAGCCTCCCCATGCACCCACGCTAGCCTCACCCACACTGTCCTCAGAGGAATAATTTGGAGAAACCATGGCAACCCTGCGGCTCCATGGGCGACAGGTGCTGTTGGGTGGGTGGGGGACACACTGGTGCTCGTGGGATGCAGCACCCACATCCCCAGTGCACAGGCATGTGCACGGTGGCCTTGTTGGGTGACACTTCTGTTTGGTTCAGCAAGGCTGTGGCTGCAGGGGTCTCTCAGGGTGTTCTATGTGCCCCCAAGGCATCCATGGCCCCAGCAGCAGGCCCTCCAGCACTGCTGGGGGTGCCCCACGACCCTCATGTGCCTTGTTTATTTTGCAGTGCTGGGATGGAGCCACCACAGGCCCCTTGGCCACCTCAGCCCACCCACTCCCTCCCTGCTATACTGCCGGACCAGGTAGGACCCTGGGCTATGGCTCCCTGCTCACCAGCCACCCGGACACCACGGGAATGGACTTCCCAATGCTACTGTCAGCATCGCTGTGGTGTGAGGTGCTGCCTTCCCAGATCCAGCCCAGCTCCCACCTGCTGTAATGCAGCAGGGCCAATGCTGGGCTACCGCTCTGGGGGCAAACCTGCCCTCCCAGCCCCAAAGGGAGGCAGTGGGACCTCTATCTCCTTCCTCCTGGCATCTCGCTCTCCCCAGCCCACACCATGGACAGACACCCCAACCTCACTGGCTTCACCTCAGCTCCTGCATCCACAATCCCCAGCTTCAGGGCAGGTAAGGAGGGGGAACCCAAGTCCTCCTCCCCATCTCTGCGTAGTCGATGCTTCTTGCCAAGTCAAGTCAACTCCTTTCCTCCAAGAAACACCTTCCCTGTGGTCCTCTGCTGCTCTTTAAAGCCAAGTGCCCTTTGGTGGCCTTTGCCACCCACCTTTAGTGTGTCATGGGGCAGCCAGTGCCCACCAGTGCTCCTAGGCCCTTGGAGACCAAAGCACACAATGCTCAGAGCACATGGTCAGATGACAGCCAGCTGGGTGTCCTCACTGCAGACAGAACCTGGGCATGTCCCTCGGTGCTGGTGGCAGCCCACGGCAACCCTCTAGGGGCTGGTGGGGAAGGTCAGTGCCAACACCCACCTAGTCCTGCAGAGGCCAACCCCCTCCTCTGCCCACCCAGCTCACTCAGGGGAGCTTGTGCTGATGTTCCCATTGTCATATAGCTGTGTCACACTGTGGCTGGGGACTCTGCCCACCCTGGCCACATAGCAGCATCATCCTGGAGCAGTTGTGTGCAGGGTGCTGGCACATGGTAGGTGTCATACCCTGTGTCCTGTGGGAACTGGAGCCACCGTCCCACTCACCCTCCTGCCCAGGGAATCTGTCATAGCCATGGGACATGGAGAGGACAAAGCCACTGAGCGCTGAACCAGCAGAGCCCCTCTGGCATGGGGAGACAACGGAGGAATTACTTCTGACATGTGAGTTGGGGCACCTCTTCCACCCCCAGTACCACATGTGGTCTGAAAAAGGGGAGTGATGTGGCTCTGAGCAGCAGGGACTGTGGCCAGCCCACAGGGGTGTTTGTGGGCCACAGTGGGTACAGCCACCACAGGGAAGGGGTACAGCTCCTGACCCACAGAGAGCCCCAGGCTGCGGAGTCTCCCCAGCTACCACAGTGTTGTGCTCATGGTGCCTGTCCCTGGGCCGTGCTCCTGCCTACAGTACTGGAGCTGGGCCGTGGGTGCCCACAGTCCCAGCAGACTCCTCACTGCTCAGGTGCTCACACCAGGGCTAGGCACACGCTCCCTATGGAAAGCCCTGCTCAGATTTGCTGATTCTCATGATGTTGCAAGACAGTCCCTGTGTCCTATGGTCCAGGAACAGCGCATGGTGCCCCATGTTCTCCTCTCCCTGTGCTGAGCTGGTACCCATTGCTCCCCATCTGCCCCAGCAGGTGGCCTGCCAACCATAATTGCTCCCTGGATCTGGAGATTTTTGCCAGCTTCTTCCCCCATATGGGATCTGACTATTAACAGCAGCAGTGGAGGTTAGGATGCCCCCAAATCCTCATTTCTAAAGAGGTGGTGAACCCCCTGCCCTGAGCTGTGGAAACTGATCTGAGGTCCCCCCAGGACTGAGGTGTCTCATGTGTTCTCTTGCAGGCCAGGCCACTGTCCTCTGAGGCCGTCTGACGGGGAGCCAGTAGAAGAAGAGTCTCTTTTAAGATGACACGAACAGACCCACCTGACATCCTGGTGTCCACAGTGTACCAAGACATCAAGGTGGCCACCACAGCCCCTGGGGATTCTGTTGTCTGTCAGCCTCTGGCACAATGTGACGCCTCCATGTCCTCATCCATGTCCCGCGAGCCGCAGCCCTTCAACAAGCGCCACTGTAGGAGTTTTGACTTCCTCGAGTCGCTGGAAGAGCTGGGCACTCCCCCAGCCATGGAGCGCCCCTGCCCACGCCCCGGCACACCCGAACCCACGCCGGGGCCACCAGGCAGGCGGGCACTGCCGAAGCAGGACCCTTACATCGGCAGAGCCCCCGTGCCTCGGAGTGAGCCAAAGCGCCGCGCCCGCTCCAAGAGCGCCCCACGGGTGAAGTCCAACCTGACGGCGGTGCCCATTACTGTGGCCGCGTCCCCACCGGCAGCGCGGCGCGGGCGGGAGGTGCTGCGGGTGGCGCGGGAGCCGTCCCGCACCGAGCCCTCGCCACGCCGCGAGGGCTCGATGCCGCTGCGGGTGCTCGCCAACGAGGTGCACCCCATCAAGCTGCAGCCGCAGCGCAGCAGCGTCAGCCGCATCTCCCCGCTCTGCCTGGGCAGCAACTGCTACGAGGAGGGGCCGGGGGCCAAGGTGGGCGCCAGCCCACATGTCAAGTGCCGGGTGGACATCAAGCCGGACGAGGCGGTGCTGGTGCACACAGCGCGCAGCCAGCGCACGGCCCCGAACCATCCGGAGCCACCACGCTGGCCCCGTGGCCCCGGGGCCACCCGCAGCCTGGCCGTGCCAGGGAGCCGGCAGGCATCTGCATCCCGCACACCCACCCCCAGTGACTCCTACAGTGGGGAGCCCCCACTCCTGCCCTACCCTGGGGAGTACTACGAGGCGGACCCCCGGGTGCTAGCGTATCAGACAGTGCCAGTGCCGGCATCACGGGAATTCAGAGAGTACCCCGAGAGGGGCTGCATGACTTTCTCAGCTGCTGGCGTCCCCGCCAAGTTCTTCTATGCCGAGGAGACAGCACGATGCCCCAGCCCCGCCATACCCCTCCGTAGCTCCGGCTACGCCAGTTACTCTTACCCCGGCCGCCACACTGTGCCACAGCCCTTCTATGCCGAGGATCCGGCCAAGGCTGCCATCCACACGATGCCAGCCCGGACGTTGTATATGGAAGAGGCGCGGGGTTATCCAGTGCAGGAGGCACCCGCCCGCGCCTTCTATGGGGACGAACCCCGCTTCTATGCCCCACGTGGGACCCCAGTCAAAACCCTCTACGCCGAGGACGCTCGGACATACCCAGCCCTCGGGTCCTCGGCCCGCTTGTTCTATGCCGAGGACTATGGGAAGTACCGGGAGCGGGAGGTGCTGTCGCGGACGTGCCCCCCGCCCCGCAGCACGCAGCCCCTGCACTTTGGGGACTGGTACTGCCCTGAGCGGGCTGCACTGCCCTACCAGACCCTGCAAGTGTCACGCCTCACCCCGCAGCCAGCCGGGCGCGATGCCATGTTCTCCTCGTGGCACACCAGCTATGGGGTGACCCCGCCACGGCTGGGCCGGGAAACCCAGCACTACTCCAAATCCTGGGATAACATCCTGTCGCCGGCGGCACGCAGGGAAGAGGCCCTGCAGCGTGGGCGCAGCTATGAGAACCTGCTCGCCCGGGAGCAGCACCGTGCCTTATCCCCTGAGGAGCGTCGGCAGCCCGTGGTGATCAACCTGTCAAGCTCGCCCAAGCGCTACGCTGCCCTGTCCCTCTCCGAGAGCTCCATCCTCGAGCGGGTGCACGCAGACGGAGGCCGTGGGCCCCCCGGCCGCTCCTGGTATGTCACGCCCGAGATCACCATCACCGACAACGACATCCGTGCTGACGGGCTGGGCCGGAGCGAGAGGCGCTCAGCCAGCTGGGACATGCTGGATGCGGGACAGGAGCGTGGGCCCTTCGCTGTGCCCTGTACCCCGCAGCCTGGCCCCAGAGAGAGCAGCTCGGGGCGCCAGCGCAGCCTGGAGCAGCTGGATGAGCTCATCACCGACCTTGTCATTGACTACAAGCCAGCACCAGGCCACCGCGCCGGGGACAGGGACAGCCTCGCCGAGCAGCTCAAGCAGCTCCTGAGCAGCAGCACCCCGGGGCCCCCCCGGCGGGGTGAGGGCAGGCGGGTCCCCCACACTGTGCCCGAGGGACCCCGACCCACAAAGGAGCAGCCAGGCCCCAGCTCTCGTGCTGGTGCGCCACGCCCCCCGCCCACCCCACCAGCTGCTGGCCCCTTTGAGAAGTCACCAGAGAACTGCTCACCTGACCTGAGCGCAGAGGAGGACGACATGATGATGTGCTCCAACGCCAAGTGCCGGCGCACAGAGACCATGTTCAATGCCTGCCTCTACTTCAAATCGTGCCACAGCTGCTACACCTACTACTGCTCCCGGCACTGCCGGCGCGAGGACTGGGACACGCACAAGGCGAGCTGCGTCTACGGGCGGGTGGGCAGCGTCTGCCGCCACGTTCTGCAGTTCTGCCGTGAGAACACTGAGGTGCACAAGGCCTTCTCACGCATTGCCAAGGTGGGATACCTCTCCCGCGGCCGCGGCGTCCTCTTCCTGGGCTTCCCCAATGCTGGCTCTGCCGAGAACTTCCTCCAGTTTGGGCTGGAGAGCCTGCTGATGTCTCCCACCTATCTTTCCCTGCGGGAGTTGGACAGCTACTCGGACAACCTGGGGGAGTACGCCCGGGAGCTGCGGGAGACAGGCAACCAGTACGACCCCGACGAATGTTTCCTGCTGAATGTAACCGTGGCCATCACCCAGAAAGTGCCAGAGAGGCCATCACCGAAGACACAGGTGCCAACAGTCAGGAAATACGCCAAGGTGGCCTTAGCCTCCTCCAGCCCGGAGAAGAAGATCCTGAAGAAGGAGCGGGACATGGAGACACTGATCCTGACGCCCCCACCCGGCACGGTGGACATCGACAAGGAGGGGGAGGAGGGCCGGAAGGCACGGGAGGTCTGCTTCATCAACATCCAGCGGGAGCTGCGCATCCGCGGCGTCTTCCTGCGGCACGAGTTCCCCGCTGTGTATGAGCAGCTCTGCGACTTCGTGGAGAGCAACAAGCGCTTCACCCCCACCACCATCTACCCCATTGACAAGAGGACGGGCAAACAGTTCATGTGCATGATCATGGCGGCCTCTGAGCCCCGCACCCTCGACTGGGTGGCCAGCCCCAACCTGCTGGACGACATCATGTGAACAAAGGGTGGGGGCACCGCCGGGGCATCCCCTCTGTAGATAGGTGCTGCCCTGTTGTGGCGGTGGGACAGGGACCCCCTCGGCTGTGGCACCAAGGGGAGGGGGCTTCAGTGGGTTGCGGGTGGCCAGCCGTGCTAGAGGGACCCAGGGGATGAAGGTTTGCCCTGGAGCCCAGAGCCCAGCGAGACCCTGCAGAGCCCTCTTAAGTACTTGGCCAGAGCATGGGCACCCCATGTACCCCCTGCCCCTGCCCGCCAGGCAGTCATCCACCTGGAGCCCCCCAGGCCTGCCCCAGGGCCCCTCCAGCCCCGGGGGTCCCACCGCGGAACCAGGGCCGGGTGCTGCGGGGGGAGGGGGGCTGCGCCAGGACCGTGTCCTCACCGCGGCTGCGTGTCCTGAGCGTGTCACGGAGCGAGCGTCAGGGGCCGCGGGAGCCGTGCAAGGGCGGCCGGAGGCACCTGTCGTGTCCCGGGACCCGATGCGGGTTCTGGGCACAGAGCGGGGCAGGGTCGGGGGGCCCCTGGACCCGGCCGGGCTGAGGGAGCCAGGGGGGCGGGGCGGTCAGGGGTGAGCGTGGCGGGGCCGGCGCTGCCCGGGGGGCTCAGGGACAGGGGCGCAGAGCGGGGGCCGTGCCCAAGGCCCGGCCCCGGCCCCGGTCCCACTGCCCAGCCAGGCCGCGCTCTCGTTCCCGGTGCCCGTGCCAGCCCCGCNNNCCTCGCAGCCGATCTGTTCGAGCGCACCGCGGAGGAGCTGGCGCGGCACGGCCTGAGCTGCGAGTGCTTGGGCGGCGGCCGCCTCGCCCACCGCCCCGAGGAGAGGAAGATCCACGTCTACGGGTACTCGGTGGTAAGCGGGGGCCGTGGGGGACCCACGTGTGGACGCGGCATCTCCCTCGCCGGGGCGGGTCCCGCCGGCCGCGGCCGAGTCGGCACCGCGTTCCCCCGGGGGTGGAAGGGCTGAGCGGGGCCCTGTCGGGGGTGCTGGGGGTGCCCCAGGGAGAGGAGACCCCCATAGAGCCTTCGCGAGTCAAAAGTGCTTGGCCAGAGCGAGGGCAGCCCTTGCACCCTCCAGCCCCTGCCCGTGGGGCTGCCGCACACCCAGAGCCTTCCGGGCCCCCATCCCCGGAGGTCCTAGGGCGGCCTGCAGCAGCTGTACCCGGCACCGCCCACTGCAGGAGGGGCTGGGCTGCACAAGAACGGTGTCCCCACTGTGCCTGTATGTCCTGACCGTGCTGCTGCAGGAGTCTCAGGTGCCATGGGGGCACTGTAAGGGTGACTGGTCGCACCCTCGGGGGTGTCACCGGCACAGGGGCTCCCTGGGTGCCGACCCCAGCACAGGGCTGTGCTGCAGCCCCGGCTGTGCCGGTTAGTGGGCACGGAGCCCAGCTGGGGCCAGGGTAGGGGGTTGATCCCCAGACCACTGTGCTGCCAGTTTTCCCAGCTCCAGGGTGGCCCTGTCCCCTTGCCTGGGTGCTACAGCGGCTGCAGCTGGGGCCAGGCTGAGCTACCACAGGTTGGCACAGACACGGGCTCTGGGGCCTCTCTGCTGCCAGAGCTGCCCTGGAGGCTCATCGGGCTCCCCCATGGGTGGCCACCCACCAGCTCTCCGTGGGGACCCTCTCTCCTGTGCAGGGCTTTGGGCGAGCTGACCACGCCGTGACCACGGAGAAGCTGAAGGCCGAGTATCCCGACTATGAGATCACCTGGGCAGATGAAGGGTACTGACTGCTCTGGCTGGCAGGGCCAGCCTGGACTTGGCACGGCGCCGAGGCAGTGGCAGCAGGTTCCCTGTGCTTGGCAGTGCTCTGGACTCTCCTGGTTTTCCTCTGTGAGAACTCACCCATTCTCCATCCTCACCAGACTGTCCATGTGTCGAGTGCTCCCACCTCCCCTGCATGGCAAAGCCGGTGAAGTCAGTGGTCACTCCATCCTGGCCTCCCGGTGCCAGGGGCTTATCCCACATGTATCTGTGAGAATTAAACTCGTTGGGGAGCACAGCTGCTCGCTGCTCGGGTGGCCACACTCACGACTTGGCTGCTCATTCCTCTTCCCCAGCTCTGGTTTGTGCCCACTGACAGCAGCAGAGACCCCCATGGGTTTTCAGCTCCTTGAGGGAGACCTGACCCCGGAGTGGGCAGGGTCTGGGGTGGGGACAACAGAGGGTAGGTTGGGATTTGCCTTGGAAAGGGCTGAGGCAGAAGAGGGGAAAGTGATGGGTTCCAAGACCTGGGGGCGGGAAAGGCAGGGTGGAGCTGGGGGAGAGATCACCCCCATCGGCTGGGAGGGAGCTGAGCTGCCTGGGAGCGTGGTTGGGCAGAACCTGGCCATTCTCACCTTGGCAGGTGGTCATACCTTGAGAAAGAGCGTTGTCCTCCCTGACTTCATCTCTCCAGACAGCCAGGACCAGTTCTGGTCCCTCAGCATTTCCCAGTGATTCTCCCTGCTTGTGCTTCCATAGAGGAGCAGGGTGAAGAGACTGGGAAAAGCCACTGGAGCCTTTGTTGGCTGGAGAGCTCCAGGGAGACGTGCATATCGGGGTGGCTCGATCAATATCACACAAGAGGTTGGGGCTGGAGAAACCTCCAAGCCCAGTCCCAGCCCTGTTTCACTGCCAAACTCTGACTTTATATGCTCTCAGCTCCTGCCTGGCCATGATCCTGCTGCTGCCTCCACCTCATGCCATCAGGGTTGTGGGCTGCTTTCTCTGTGCCCAGAGCCATGCAGGATCAGTATGACCTGCTGAAGCTCAGCCTGTGACCAGGGTCCTGCCCCAAACTCTCCAGAGGAAGCTCACAGTGAGGGGGGTGAGCTCCGGGGGCAAAAAAAGGATTTTCCTGTGCCTCATCCTTCCATCCTACATGGTGTGATGCTTCCCTGTGCCAGGGGGAGCACAACTTCCCTGCAAGTAGTGGAGCTTGGAGGCACATCTGGGATGTCCCATCCATCCACCAGCCCAGCAGGACCAGCTCCAGCGGGTCCACCGTGATGGCATTTTTGGGGTGTCCATGAAGGGTAAGGAGTTGGACTCAATGGTCCTTTTAGGAACACAGGGAATTTCATCGTTCCATGGTTTCATTCTAGGATAAAGTTGCTGAGAACTGTGGCCAGGTGGGATTTGGGAATGTCCCTGAACTCGGACCCCCCAGCAGCCTGGCAGCCTGCTCTTTTTTTGTCAACCCTCACAGGAAAAAAAGGTTCTTTTAAACTTAAAGTGGTGTTTGTTGTTCTCGCTTTGTCCTCACTGTCTTGGCCCTTCCCAGGGTACACCCAGCTCAAAGGGTCAGCTCCCCGCACCCTTCTGCCAGGGCTTACACACATGGGTGACATCCCCCTGCACCATCTCTAGACTGAGCATCTCCTTCTGGGAAGTCCAGTCCCATAATCATCATTATCAGGGAATCTCCTTCCCTGGAGATACTCAAAACCCACCTGGACACATCTTGAGTGACTGCTCCAGGGAATTCTGCTGGAGCAGAGGGGTGGTGACCTCCAATTGTCCCTTCCAGCCTGTACTATCCTGTAGTCATCGTCAGGGTCCCTGGCTCAATCTGCTCCAGGATGCTCACAGCTTGTACTGGGAGCCCAGGCAAAGGGGAGATCTGTGGGATGTTCTCTGCCCACAGCATCCAGGAGGCTGGTGGCCGATTTGCCACTGGCCATGGCACTGACCCATGGCCAGCTCAATGCTGCAGGGCTCCTGCACACAAGGTGCCCAGGCTGGGGGGTGTGGGGCTGCTGGACCCCACTGGACCTGACTGGCTTTGGGGGAGGGAGCTGAGCCTGCATTTTACTGCACCTGATGCAATCCCACTGCAATCTGCAGTCCAAGGCTATCAGCTCAAGAGGAGAAACTGCAATCAGCAGGGGCCCCTCTCTTTGCACAGAGACTGTGGCAGTGGAGGTGAGAGGGGTTCCATGGGGTAGCAGCCCACATGGGCCCTGGCAGCAGCTTCCCCTACCCAGATGGGGAAACTGAGGTGGGGACAGTAGTTGCCATCACTAGGCAGTCCCTTGTGAGGTTCTGGCTGCTGAGCTATGTTCCAGGCTGATTAGCAGGAGTGTTCTACCACAGGAGTGACCTGATTGTGGCCCTGTAGCTGTGCCCTTTTGCCCTCTGTGAGTAATGAGCTGAGTGCTGAGCTGCTCCCACCAGCCAGACTGGTGCAGGCAGGGTGAGGACTGTCTCCTGCCAATGGCATGTCAGGGACCCCAGACTCCAGGGAGACCTTAGAGCCTTCCAGTGCCTAAAGGGGCTCCAGGAGTGCTGGAAAGGGACTTTGGACAAGGGCTTGGAGTGACAGGACAAAGGGGAATGGTTTCCCACTGACAGAGAGGAGGGTCAGATGGGATATTGAGAATATTAGATACTGGTAACCCACAGCACAGCTGTCTTCCCTGGCCAGGGTGCAGTCCACTGCCAGCCTATGCCTTGCACCCAAAGGCTCTCCCACTGCTCTTTATGCTTGGGGACTGGTTCTCCCTGTGATCCAGCCCGTGGGGTTGGCACAGCCCTCACGTCCCTGGCAAAGGTACCAGCTTCTGCCTCAGGGCTGGGAGCATCCCCAGTTTGGCAGGAAGTGGCCTCATCGCTTGCCAAGGCCATCTATGTCACCGGCTCTGCCCTGTCCCTGTTAGAGCAGCACCCAGCATCTTGTCCTCGGTGGAAAGAGGGGCTGAAAGAAGAAGGGCTCAGTGGGAAAGCTGAAGGTCCCTTGAGGCACCTGGCTGGCAGCTCGCTGCTGCATTGCCAGCAGTGCCGGGTGGCAGGATCGTGGTGCACTGTCCCAGCCTAGCACAACCTCACCATAAACCTGCTGCCAGACCAGAGAGCTGATAACCGTGGGGCTGAAGTCCAAAGTGGGCAGGTCCCTGGGAGCAGATTCCAGCCCAGGGCTCACAGCGTGGCCTCTCCCAGCTCCGTTTTACCGTCGTGTGGAAGGGATGGCTGCAGGCAAGCAGGCGGTGCTGGTCCTCCTCCTGCTGCTGGGTGAGCTCTGCCAACACCGGGGTTGTGCAGTGGGCAGGGAATGGGCCTCCATGCTGGCTGCTCTGCTGTGGTCCTCCCAGCCATGGGGATCTCTGCTTTCCCCAGCTCTGGGGGGGCTGTGGTGCTTGTGGGGGAGTCAGGGCAGATAGAGGCCAGCCAAATCCTCCACTGGGCTCTGCTGGTGAAGGTCAGCCCAGGATTCACAAGGTAAGTGAATGCCAGAGCTCCCAGTGCCAGTCTGAGTATCACCAATAGTTCAGCATTGGACAGAAAATGCCCAGATTTTCGTGTTTCTCCCTAAATGGGGGCTGGGACTCAGAGCCGGGGTGTGATATAGCAGCCTCAGTGCCCCCGTAGGCTCTGGCACCCTGAGGGCAGGGAGTGGGGCTGGCGGTGGAAGATGGCAGTGTAGGATGCCAGGGCAGTGACAGGGAGTCCCATCCAAGGAAGAGCTCAGTGCCCCACCCCACCCATCAGGGTCCCAGACTGGGGTGCCCAGACAAATAACACCTGCAGGCTACTTGTGCCCTCTGTCACTTGCCGTGGGCAACATGCCTGGTTCCCTATGGGGTTTTCAGCCCCTTTGTCTCTCCCATAGCCAAGACCGTCCTCCCCAGTGGCTCCGTGGTGATCAACAGCTGCAGCAGTGCAGCTGAGCAGCTCTGTGACTTCGTCTGCGACTGCAGTGACTGCTCCGACGAGAACCTTTGTGGTGGGTGCCCAGAACCCCCGGTCCCACTCCCAGGCCCTACTCTTGGTGTGACAGGACATCATGAAGTGGACAGTGGTGTGGATGCAGGGGTGATGCTGTGTACCCAGGATGGGTACAGGACTCCAGAGTGTGTGTAGGTCTTCCTCACAAGTGCACGTCCTTGGGGTGGGCATGCGTGCCTGGGCTGAACACAGGTCCTTTGGGTAGGTGCAGGTCCCTTGAGGTGGGCACAGATGCCCAGGCTAAATGCAGGTCCCCTTTGTGTGTATGGATACCCCAGGGTGAGTGCAGGACCCCAGAATGTGTGCAGGTCTCCTGGTCTGGTCGCAGGTCCCCTGGGTAGGTGCAGATACCCAGGATGGGTGCAGGACCCCAGGGTGGGTGCAGATCCCTGGGGTGGGCATAGGTCCCCAGGGTGGCCCCAGACCTGCCCTGACCCCCCATCTGCCTACCCTCAGGGTACCTGCGGGGCTCAGCAGTGCTGGGCACCCCCTTCACCTGTGACTTTGAGGATGGTGACTGTGGCTGGCAGGACATGGGCACCTCAACATACCGATGGGTGCGGGGCCGGGCCAGCCGTGCTGTGTGGGGCACAGGGCCTCACTCAGACTACACCATAGGCACCGACCTGGGTAAGCAGGAGCTGACTGGCTGGTGAGTGTGCTCTGGGCAGCCATGGCACCACTCCGCTGGGCCAGGACACCCATCCTTGTAGGGTGCAGGGGATGGAGCAGACCCACGGAGGGGCAGAAGTGGTGTTGGCAGAGCTCCGGTGCCCTCCCATGGGGCTGCAGCTGCTGTTCTGCTCTCTGCCCTCCCAGGCTGGTTTTTGGTGACTGTGTCCCCCCCTGCAAAGACCTCGTCCACAGCCTGTCTCAGGTCCCCGGAGATGCGGGAAGCAGCTGCCACGTGTGAGATCAGAGCCTGGTACCACCTCTCAGGAGGCTGTGAGGGCACCCAAGGTGGGCACGGGCGGCATCAGGTGCCAAGCACAGGGCAGTGAGGGTGGGAGTCAGTGGGGAAGGACAGGACAGTATGGCAGTCCTTGCCATCCTGCTTGCCTATTCCATGCTCCGCACACAGAGGTGGTGGGACCCAGGGGTCCCATCTCCAGTCCCCAGAGCTGGCAGGGCCCTCGAGATGCCCAGTGCCAAGGGCACTGTTGGGGCTCCCTGCAGGGCTCAACGAGACAGAACAGCCAGTGCTGCGTTTGAACATGGCATATGGGGACGAGGTGGTGGGGCTGTGGCAGAGCCCTGAGCGCAGCAGCAAAGGCTGGCACCAGCTGGTCGCCTACCCTGGCCGGGTCGTGGGGCAGTTCCAGGTGAGACAGTGATGGTACCTAGGCACTGTCCCCGCCAGCTGGGGCCAGAGGAGCTGGGAGATGCTCCACGAGCCCAGGGGGCCCATGCAGCTCATGTCATCCCTGTCTTCTCATCACAGCTCATCTTCTCCCTGACACAACCACCTGCCTGTGGGGCAGAGGTGGCGCTTGATGACATCATCTTCAGGAACTGTGGATTGCCAGGTGAGCCCCACATCTGCAGGGATCTGAGCAGAAGCTTGGGGAAATTGAGTGGGACTTTGCACCCCAGGGAAGCTCTCCCATTGCCCACCATGTCTTGGGGCACTGTGCCCTGGCCAGGGTATGGGGTGGGTGGTGAAAACCTATCCCTTGAGCCTCCCCAGGGAAATGGGACCAACCACTTGCTGATGTGTGTCTCCATGCCCCAGAGCCTGGGCAACAGGTCTGTGGGGCTCAGGAGAGCAGCTGCGACCGTGGCTCCTGCCTGGCACGGCACCGCCTCTGTGATGGCACTGACGACTGTGGGGACAGCTCGGACGAGAACACGGCACAGTGCAGTGAGCACCCCTGGCCCCAGGGAGGGGGTTCTGCCCACCAGCCCCCTGACCACGCAGATGGGTTGAGGGTCTGCCTTGGTGGGGAAAAACTGTGTTATGGGCTGGCAGGGGTCCCCCCAGCTCTGCCCCACAGCTGTGCAGTCAGGGAGGGTGAAATCATCCCGAGGGTTTGCAGAGGGGTAGCATCAGCCCAGCCTGTCTGTGAGAGGGACAGGACTCCCATCCCTGGCTCACAGCTTCACCTTCTCCCCACAGAGTCCTTCACCAACTGCTCCTTTGAGCATGATCTCTGTGACTGGGAGGCAGAGGCTGGGCCACTATCGTGGGACAGGAACACAAGCCTGATCCTGGGCACTTTGTATGGGATCCCCACCCGGGACCACAGCACCAACAGCAGGACGGGTACAACACAGGGAACTGGCGCCCTGAGGAAACCGCACCACAAGTCCTGGGGTGGACATGCCCTGGGGTGACACACACCTGGGCTCTGCTCAAGGCTGTGCCACGACTGGTGTCCTGCGCCCATACACCTACCTGGCTCCACTCAGCTCCTTTCTGGTGTCTCCCACAGGTTTTTTCCTCCACGTGGGCAGTGCCCCCAGCATGAAGGACAGCGGCACAGCTCGGCTCAGCAGCCCCTCTTTCCAGGCCACTGGCTCCTGCTCTGTGAGTCACAGCTGTGACCCTGGGTCACAGCTTGTGTGGGCATGGTGATGGTGGGAAACGGGGTCCCCAGCTGTGGGGATCCTCACATGGGGCTGGGGTTGCACTTGTCCATTGCTGGGGATAGGCAATGGGTTTTTGGGTGTGGTTTGGTGACATCTCTGGTGCCCTTTGGAGCTCTGAGCTCCTCCAGCCCCATCTCTGTGAGCATCCTGTGAGGCACATGGTGCTGCATGTCCCTGCTCTGAAACTCATCCCCTTTGCCAACCCCAGCTCGTGCTGTACTGCCACCTCCACGGCTCGGCCACCAATAGCCTCAGCATCTCCTACTTGATTAACACCACCAAGTACCTGATGAGGGAGAGGACAGGGGACTTGGGCAGCTTCTGGGTCCGGGAGAGAGTGGACTTCAATGTGACACAGGCCTTCAAGGTGGGCTAGTATCATGCTGGGGGGAGCAGGGCTGCTTGTGGTACGAGGGACACAGGGCCAGCCCCAGCAGGCACCCATGCAACCAGGGCTGAACTAGGAACCAGACACCAGAGCCTCTAGCACATGCCATCCATATGTCCCTATGCCCACACTTTCAAATCCCCCTACCAGCACCCAGCCCAGGACTACTCCACTGGAAATGGAGCGTGGTTTGGGTGTCTTCATCCACACTGCCCACCCCATGCCTTTCCACTGTCCTGTCCTCTGTCCCCCACTGCCACCCACACAACCCAGCCTGCTCCCAGCTGACCCTGGAGGGCACCCTTGTGACACCCTGAGGGCACTCTGATGGCACCCCAGTGGCACCCCCAGGCATCTGCAGGGCACAGCTGTGTGCAGGGGCAGCACCATCCCCCCCAAGCCCACTGTGGTCCTGCCAGCCTACCCTGTGCACCCCTGTCAGCCATAACATTGCCCCTGCTCCCACCAAGCCCTTTCTTAGGGGAAGAGGTGCTGGCTCCCCCCATCCCACAGCTCCCTGATGTCAGCCTAGTCCTCCCATATTGTGCAGGACTCCATGCTGACATTGTGCTTCCCTGCAGGTGCTGATCGAGGGGGTGGCTGGTAGCGGGGGGACTGTGGCCATCGATGACCTGATCCTGTCGCCAGGCTGTGTGAAGGAACAGGGTGAGATGGAGGGCAGCAACCCCCACCCTGCTCCAGTATCGGCAGCCAGTCCCAGGTGTCCTGTGCCCATGGCACCATTCCTAAAGGACCCACCATGGAGTCTGCCTGTCCCTCTGCTCATCACAGGGACTGTCCTGGGTGCAGCACAGCAAGCACTTGTCTGGGGGCACTAGTGTCCTTGTACTGTGGCTGTGACACTCCATCCCCTGTGCCAAAGCATGCCACACAAGCAGCTCTCACCAGGCCCTGGATCCCCTTAGTCTGGTGGCAGCAGGGATGGGATGGGATGGGATGGGACGGGACAGGGTGGACGAAATGGAGAGCCCGGAAGGTGCTTGGGGGCAGTGGACTGTGGCTTGAAGGGGTGACACCAGTGCTGTTTCTGAGCCCTCTCACTGCTGCTCTCTGTCCTGGGCTGTTTGACCCTCAGGGAAGCCTCCAGTCGTGCTGCCGAGCCAGGCAGGTGCCAGCGGCTGCACAGCAGAGCAGGTGACCTGTGACAACGGGGACTGCATCGATGCAGAGGAGGCCTGCGACTTTGCCAACACGTGCACTGATGGCTCTGATGAGAAGCGCTGTGGTGAGAGATGAGGCAGGCAGCAGCACCATAGTAACCCAGCAGTGCAGGGGACTGGGTATGGGAGGGACACAGGCACAGGCACCCCTGGATTGGAATAGCCAGGGCACATGAGTGCCTCCACAGTCCCCAGGAGCATGGTGGCCTGGCAAGGCTGAGCCTGGAGTTTTGGGTGTTCCAGAGAAGCTGTGGCTGCCCCATCCCTGGAAGTGTTCAAGGCCTTGTTGGACAAGGCTTAGAACAACCTGGCCTAGTGGAAAGTAGATGCCCCATGGCAGGGAGTGGAACAAGATGAACTTTAAGGTCCCTTCCAACACAAACCAGTCTGTGATTCTGTGATTCTCTGACTTTGCAGGGTCAACAACTTTCGAGTCGGGAACTGGGGGCTGGCACGACGTCAGTGTGGGGCGGCTGCGCTGGGGTCTGCAGAGGCTCACTGAGCCCGACACCTTCCTTGCAGGTGAGGCTGTTCCCACTGCCTGGAAAATGCTCTTCAAGCCCCAGCACTGTGGGAGCCCCAGAACCTCCTACTCACACCCTGCTGGAGGGGTGGGTACCACTGCACGACAGGTGGTGATGCCCAAGCAGGATACTGGGCTGGGGGTGCTACCATGGGTGTGGAGTGCTACTGAGGGTGTACCTGGGCACGGAAACACCACAGGATATTTCTGTGCCCAGGGGATTTCCTGACCCTCCAGGCAGGAGAAGGACAGATGGTGGGTGCTGCAAAGGCACAAACTCCTCTGCTGGGCCCCTCCGGCCCCACCTGCATCATGGAAATGAGCTACCGTATACACAGTGGCCCCCAAGGTAATCTCCTGCATATCCCCAGGATGCCCTGCCTGCTTCGTGCCCCCAGAACTCACCCTGTGCAGAGCCCCCTTTGCCCATCTGCCTTTGCTGCCTCTCCCAGCCCCATTTGGCCACATCACACCATCCTGGAGCTGAGGTGTCCCTGTCCCTATCCCTGACCCCTGTGACCGTGGGCCAGGGCCGTGGGGGACTCCCATGGGATGGCCAATAGTTTTGGTGCCCACAGCCTCTGTACCACCTCTCGTGCCAGGCTTCCTCGCCGTCAGTGTCGTGGATCACACCACTGGCACCACCCAGCTGGCCTGGCACACACAGGGTCATGGTGGCACAGCCAGGGGACGTGTCCGTGTCCCCTTGGGAGAGAGGAGCCGGCCATTCCAGGTGTGCCATGGACACAGGGACCAGCTGGGGGACTTTCAGTGGGACAGTGCCAGTGCTGCCAGACACCTCACACTCGTGGCTGCCGCCTCCAGGTTGAGCTGCTGGCGCTGGTAGATCTGCAGGGCTCAGAGAACGTCGGCATTGACAATGTGACATTTGAGCAGTGCTACCTCGATGTGGTGTCACCCAATGTGGGTACGGCCAGGGGTGTGTGGGCAGGGAGAGTGACCCCAGGCCCACTCAATGAGGGGCTGCGTGGTGGCTGTCACCCTGTCCAGGGACAGGACCGTGGTGCAGAAGCCCCAGGGCCAGGGCCAAGCACACATCCTGCCGTCAGCTGGGATACCTGGATGGGGTGAATCCAGGGAGCAGCATGGGGGAGGAGAGGGAAAGGGACGTTTGGGGGACCCATTTACTTTTGGGGTGCCTTATCCCCTTCCACCTCCCCACCACCACATCTCTCTGGCCAGAGCTGACCTGCAACTTCGAGAGGGACATGTGCGGCTGGTACCAGGATCAGTCCACTGACTTCAAATGGGTCCGCAGCATGGGGCAGGGACAGGGCTCTGACCACACCACTGGCTCGGGTAAGGAGTTGGCTGCTCTTTGGGGGACCCCAGGGCCAAGACATGCCCCGTGAACTCCCAGCAACACCATGCCTGTGGAGTGAGCTCACCTAGAGCAGCCTAGAAGACCCCAGATTGGGGTTATGTGTGATGGGGGCGCAGCTTGGGGCACTCACACCCGTGTTCTCTCCCCCCTGGCTGTCCCCAACACTCAGGATACTTCTTGTCTGTGGACCCCTCTGTGCCATGGAGCCGCGGGCAGCGGGCACAGCTCATCACGTCACGCCAGGACCCTGCTGCTGCCCCGCGCTGCCTCTCCTTCTGGTACCGCCTGGCGGGCCCACAGATTGGTACGTGTCCCATGGAGTCGTCATGGGGGTGCCCCAGCCTGGCTCCACTTTGGGGACAGCAGGGTCCCTGACAGGCGCTGGAGGGCTGCTCCACACCCCGCTCTGCACAGGGACCCTGAACCTCAAGCTGCAGCCAGAGGGAGGGAAGGAGGTGGTGCTGTGGACCCGCCAGGGGACCCAGGGCAGCATCTGGCACCGGGCATGGACAACACTGCCCGCCACAGGCCAGAAGCCATACCGGGTGAGGACCAGGCCCTTCTGCGTCCCCAGCACCAGGGAGGCACAGGGCTGTGTGACACGACTGCGTGCCTGGCAGGTGGCCTTCGAGGTGCTGCGGGATGGATTCCTGGGGGACGTGGGGCTGGATGACGTGGCGCTGACAGCGGGACCCTGTGGGGCTGAGCTCTCCTGCTCCTTCGAGGCAGAGGGCTGCGGGCTGGCAGCCAGTGGGCAGGGCACGTGGCAGCGGCAGAGCAACAGCACTGGCACCATTGCTGGCCCCGCAGCCGATCACACCACCGGCACTGCCACAGGTACAGGGCCTGGGGCTTGGGGAGCCCTCTCCACCTGCACTGTTCCCTCTGCTTTCCTGCCCTCCCTGCCTTCCTTCCTGCCATCCCTGTCTGTTCTGAGTGTCCTGTCTGTCCCCCATGTCAGCCCTGCCTGCCCACCCCATGTTCTGCCTAGGAACTGTCCACTGTCCAGGATGTGCAGAAGGCAAAAGTGTACAGGGCTCCCTGGGACTCTCCAAACACAGAGTCTCCCAGCCTCGGGGCTCCCCAGTCCTGGGAAGGTCCCCAAACTGGGGACACTCCTCAGCCTGAGGAGAAACTACAGACCCACTGGTCCCCTGGTGTCCCCCAGCAGGGCCAGGCAGGGACCAGGGCACAAGGGCTTCTCTCCCGCAGGTCATTACATGGTGGTGAGCACAGGCAGGGGCTCCCTGCCTGCAGGACACACGGCTGTCCTCACCTCCCAGCCCTACCAGCCCTCCATGCCCACCCAGTGCCTGGCCTTCTGGTACCAGCTGAGTGCAGGGGCCCCAGGTGAGCACCTCCACCCTGAGACCCCCGGGGGCACCTCCAGAGGGGTGGGTGTTCCACCCAGCACAGCCCTGGCCTCCTCCTCCATGGCGGGTGCCCCGGGCAGGCTCCCTCGGGGTGTTCGTGGAGCAGAGCGGGGTGCAGACGAAGGTGCTGAGTGTGAGCACCATGGAGGAGAGTGGCTGGCACCGTGGCCATGTCACCATCCAGCCTGATGGGGACTGGCAGGTAAGATGTGGCAGGGCACTGGGGATAGCTAGGGATGAGGAGGAGTGACTGCCAGGCTCAGCGTGCCACCCTGCCCAGGCGGTGTTCGAGGCAGTGGGAGCTGGGGGCGACCACGGGTACATCGCACTGGACGACCTGCAGGTGTCGGACGGAGCCTGCCCCGAGCCAGGTGAGAGAGAGCCCACCCCAGGGGGGCATGAGACATCCCATGGGGCATGCAGCCATGGGGATGGGACAGCCCGTCCCTTCCATCCAGACACCCTGCTCCTGCCCTGAGATTGGCCTGGCCCAAAGCTGGTGGTGGTGGGTAGAGGGCTGGGGGCTGCCCTCCTCCCCAGATGCCCCATCCACCAGGCAACAGTGGGTGTCTCACAGCCCCCCTTTCCTCCCAGTGTCCTGTGACTTCGAGCAGGACATGTGTGGCTGGAGCAGCCCCTCGGACCCGCGCCTGCACAGCTTTGCCTGGGGCTGGAAGAGCGGGATCCCCCTTGCCAAGTACGCTGGCCCCAAGCAGGATCACACCCTGGGCACAAGGAATGGTAGGAAACACCCATCCCTGCCTGGGCACCCTGGCATGCCCAGAGTGAGGAAGGGGAGCCGAGTATGGATGGGGTCACTCCAGTAGCTCCTGGGGGGCCTGGCTATGCAGCATCCCTGTCTGCTCCTTCCCTGGGCGGTACAGCTCGGTCCCAAAGGCAGGGAGGTGGAGGGCTATGGGGTGCCATCCATCGGGCATTGGGCATCCATGGAGCGGGACAAGCAGGGTGGGCTGCACAACTGGGGAGCACCCTGTGCTCTGTTCCTGCCTTCCCAGGTCACTATGTGCACTTCGACACCAGCGTGCTGGGTGCAGGGGGCACCAGTGCCCTGCTGGAGAGTCAGCCCCTGCCTGCTGCCACTGACTCCTGCCTGCGGTTTTGGTACCACATGGATATCCCAGAGCACCTCTGTGAGCACCACAGGGGCAGGGAGGAGGTGCTGTCTCTGGGGGGGACATCATGAGCCCACGATGGGAGTGGGGGGGGGTGGTGCTGCAAACTCCCTCCCTACCTGTGGGACCATGGACACGCGGCTCAGCTCCAGCTGGGTAATGGGGATGACCCATTCCTGCTGAGTGCTGCAATTCCAGTGGAGGATGGTATGGCCAGTAGGGCCCCAATGACTCTTGGGGGGCTCTGGGTAGCTGGTGATGCTGGGACCCCTGTGCCCCATCCTTGCAGCCAGTGGGGAGCTGCGGGTGACACTGCACAGCACAGCGGGCCAGCGCACGGTGTGGAGCGTGGAGGGACACCACAGCCGGGGCTGGCAGGGCAGCGTGGTGCCTGTGCAGAGCCCCAGCGAGTTCCAGGTGAGTGGGGCCACCCTGGGGTGCAGGGTGCCCTGCAGGGGTGCATCAGACCCCCAGATCCCACCTTTCCTTACAGATCATCTTTGAGATCACCACACGGAGGTGGCCATTAGAGGGGACAGTGGCACTGGATGACATCGTGTACAGTGCTGGGAAGGGCTGCCATTCTAACCCAGAGGAGCCAGTGGAAGGTGTGGGGGGAGACCCAGTTCTGGCTGTAAAAGGTCATCCCAGCACTGCTCAGAGTGATGGGCCAAGGCTGGAGGCAGCTCTGGAGGATGGATCAAGCCTGATGGCATCTCCTCTCCCTTCTCTCACTGCAGCAAAACCCTCCAGCAGCTTCACGGCAGAGGTGGTGCTCAGTCTGCTCCTGGTCCTCATCATTGTCACACTGATGGCTACTGGGGGCTGGTACTGGCTGAAGCAGCGAGGGCTGGCGAGCAGGACATCAGCAGAGAGTGACACTCCCCAGGGCTTTGACAACATCACCTTCCGAGATGTAAGGACAAGGGTGAAGGACTTTCCTGATTACCCCACCTGTGCCAAACCAACATTTTCCTAAAAGCTCAGCAAATGCTGGCAGGGTCCCCCTGATGCCATGCTCCACGAGCACAACAAGGAGGTGCAAAGGGCTCTGTCCCTTATCTGCTTGTTGGTAAACCAGTGACCCAGAGCTGCTGGACTGACCTAGAAATGCTGCTGCTGCAAGGCAGCTGCTCCAGAAAGAGCTGAGTCTGCTCCCACCCTAGAGCTCTGTGGGAAGGGGGTCCAGCAAATGTGGTTCATCCTCACCCAGCCAACAACCAAATCCATGAGAAGTGGCTTAAAGCTGTGGGCCCCTTGGACAGCCCTGGTACCACACAGTCCATGGCAGAGCCACCAGCCCCAGGATGGATCCCAACAGAGGATGTGGAGCCCCTGGGTGCACTGAGGATTTGGTTCCTCTGCTGGGGTCACAGAGGGCTGGCACACAAGTTCCCCCAGTGGCAGCCTGGAAGAAATCCTGGTGTTTCACAACAGACAGCCTAAGTTTGTTACCAATTCGCACTTACCCTTCTTTGCAGGACAAGGTCATTATATCTCCAGTGCCAAGAGAAGGGGATGAAGCTTGAAATTAGCAGCCAGCAGCAGGAGTTGCCCACTCCCACTGGGCAGACCATCCCTCAGCAATACCCCACACTCCAGCAGCCACCAGCTCTCCACACCCACCACCAGGGAGCTGCCGTGGCACCACCCGGGGTGCCGGACCTGCAGGGCTGCCACTGCCACCACTACCTCCAAGGGCTTGTGAAAAACGTTTTTGTTGTTTGTAACACAAACTTTCAAGATACAGCAACATGCCTGTGCTTTGGCAGGTGCCAGCAGCAGGAGTTCCTGCATCAGTCGTCCTTGTCTGAGCAGGGTTCTGGCTGTGGAAGGGGGTCAAGTATGGGGTCCTGGTCGCCCGAGCTGGGAAGAGCAGTGAGTGCTGCATGGGTCATGAGCCACTTTCTCCACCCAGGATAAAGCACAAGCTCCCATGGGAAGGAAGCAGAGTGGGGGACACCACGCAGCACCTCCCAACACAGCAGGCAGCCCTGATTCCAGTGTACAGGTGCCCACGGACCTTGAAAGGGCTCTTGGTATTTTGCCTTTAAATGTCACTGGAAGACCAAAAATGTTCCTGAAGCACAGGCAGAGGTCAGGGCCTGGGCCCTCACCCTGCACCCAGCCCAGGACCTCTCCCTCCCCCACACCTTTCACACTGTGAGCTTTGGAGCAGCACAGGGCCAAACCCACCCACCAACACATAGCCCTGTTCAGCCCCTGCAGGATGAGCAGTCTATCACAGGAGAGTGTCCTGCTACCCCCAGCCCTGGCCAGAGGGGACTGGGGCATCCTGCTTTCCCAAAGTATGCCCCGAGCCTGTTTCCCTCTCACCCAGCTGTGTCCCCCTTAGTTGATGCCTCAGAGCACCCTCCCCGCAGCCCTGTCCTGCCTGCAGGAATAAGCTCCCAACAGAGCTGGGAGCTCAGTAAGGAGGGCTCAGACTTCACCTGTACCTGCAGCTCCCCGGCACTGCAGAACCCCACAGCCTCCCCTCTCCTCCACTGCACCGATTCCATCCCTGGGCTGCCAGCCAAGCTGCAGCCCTCTCCAAGAGGGAAGGAGTGACACAGGCAGTGAGGCTGTGACAGTGCTGGCCTGAGCCCCAGGCAGCCCAGGTGTCCCTTTAATTACCACCCCAGAAGGTGCTGCGACTCCAGTCACACCCAGCCACAACATTTGCTACCAGCTGGTCACATGCAGCAGCTCCTCTGGGCAATTGAAGGGTATCAAACTTTATTATAGATCTCTTTAAAACAGGCTGCAAGGAACAAACCAAACTCATTGAGATAGAGCAACTGAGTCATCATTTCTGATCAAGCCCCAACTCTTCAAAATTATTTATATATAATATATCCCGTCCCGTAAATTGTTTTAATTAAATGACCACATTTCAGACCACCCTAAGTGCCTTAAACATCAGCTGCTGCTAAACCACAATGCACATCTCTGCATCAGAGGCAGGGTCTGTGTTTTTTGGGGGGTTTAGATCCTCAATCTCTGAAAAGGAGGAAGGGAAAAAAAACATCAGGAAAATTGCTTCTTTAAGGTTGCCTTTTTACAGCAGGTACAGATTCGGCAGATTTCCCCCCAAAACAAGTCTGAAACTCTTGTTCAGCTTGGCAATATGCAGAGTGTTTGAGGAGAACCAGCCAGGCCAGATCAGTCTCAACAAACTGACTTCGAGGCTTTATTGTCATTTCCCTTTGGGTCCGGTTTCCAGCGGTTTTCCAATGTCCTTCCCACGCAGTTTGAGGCCTAGAACAAGACAAAGGAGACCACCACCGTCAGCACTCAATCCTTAACCCAGTAACTTTATTTCCCTCAATTTTGCCCATTAGGAAGAGAACAGCCAGAAAAAGAGGGCAGGGGAACCAGAATTTGGGAGAATCCTACTTTAGTTTCTAGGAGCACCAGACCAACTTCAAATAAGACCAACTGTCTGCCTAGGAAACAGGATCTGAACAGGCCTGGGAGAGTAACACCAACACTAAATCCTTCCACAAGTACCATCAGGCCTGGTTTTGGAGGAAGCACACAGGGGTGGTCCCCTGGGCACAGCCCCACACATGAAGGTGTAGGCAAAGAACAAGAGCTCCCATTTCTGGTTCAGTCAGCAGATCCAGGTTTTATCAGAACACAGGTTAAATGCACCACACCCATGATAACCTCCAGCCAGCAACATTCCTAACAGGGAAAATGTAAATACCTTCCCCAGTCCCTCCCAGGCCCTGGAAACACTGACACTATTTCTGAAGTCTCTCTTCACTCACCGATGGCTCTCTCAATCTTGCCCANGGTGCTGCAAACTCCCTCCCTACCTGTGGGACCATGGACACGCGGCTCAGCTCCAGCTGGGTAATGGGGATGACCCATTCCTGCTGAGTGCTGCAATTCCAGTGGAGGATGGTATGGCCAGTAGGGCCCCAATGACTCTTGGGGGGCTCTGGGTAGCTGGTGATGCTGGGACCCCTGTGCCCCATCCTTGCAGCCAGTGGGGAGCTGCGGGTGACACTGCACAGCACAGCGGGCCAGCGCACGGTGTGGAGCGTGGAGGGACACCACAGCCGGGGCTGGCAGGGCAGCGTGGTGCCTGTGCAGAGCCCCAGCGAGTTCCAGGTGAGTGGGGCCACCCTGGGGTGCAGGGTGCCCTGCAGGGGTGCATCAGACCCCCAGATCCCACCTTTCCTTACAGATCATCTTTGAGATCACCACACGGAGGTGGCCATTAGAGGGGACAGTGGCACTGGATGACATCGTGTACAGTGCTGGGAAGGGCTGCCATTCTAACCCAGAGGAGCCAGTGGAAGGTGTGGGGGGAGACCCAGTTCTGGCTGTAAAAGGTCATCCCAGCACTGCTCAGAGTGATGGGCCAAGGCTGGAGGCAGCTCTGGAGGATGGATCAAGCCTGATGGCATCTCCTCTCCCTTCTCTCACTGCAGCAAAACCCTCCAGCAGCTTCACGGCAGAGGTGGTGCTCAGTCTGCTCCTGGTCCTCATCATTGTCACACTGATGGCTACTGGGGGCTGGTACTGGCTGAAGCAGCGAGGGCTGGCGAGCAGGACATCAGCAGAGAGTGACACTCCCCAGGGCTTTGACAACATCACCTTCCGAGATGTAAGGACAAGGGTGAAGGACTTTCCTGATTACCCCACCTGTGCCAAACCAACATTTTCCTAAAAGCTCAGCAAATGCTGGCAGGGTCCCCCTGATGCCATGCTCCACGAGCACAACAAGGAGGTGCAAAGGGCTCTGTCCCTTATCTGCTTGTTGGTAAACCAGTGACCCAGAGCTGCTGGACTGACCTAGAAATGCTGCTGCTGCAAGGCAGCTGCTCCAGAAAGAGCTGAGTCTGCTCCCACCCTAGAGCTCTGTGGGAAGGGGGTCCAGCAAATGTGGTTCATCCTCACCCAGCCAACAACCAAATCCATGAGAAGTGGCTTAAAGCTGTGGGCCCCTTGGACAGCCCTGGTACCACACAGTCCATGGCAGAGCCACCAGCCCCAGGATGGATCCCAACAGAGGATGTGGAGCCCCTGGGTGCACTGAGGATTTGGTTCCTCTGCTGGGGTCACAGAGGGCTGGCACACAAGTTCCCCCAGTGGCAGCCTGGAAGAAATCCTGGTGTTTCACAACAGACAGCCTAAGTTTGTTACCAATTCGCACTTACCCTTCTTTGCAGGACAAGGTCATTATATCTCCAGTGCCAAGAGAAGGGGATGAAGCTTGAAATTAGCAGCCAGCAGCAGGAGTTGCCCACTCCCACTGGGCAGACCATCCCTCAGCAATACCCCACACTCCAGCAGCCACCAGCTCTCCACACCCACCACCAGGGAGCTGCCGTGGCACCACCCGGGGTGCCGGACCTGCAGGGCTGCCACTGCCACCACTACCTCCAAGGGCTTGTGAAAAACGTTTTTGTTGTTTGTAACACAAACTTTCAAGATACAGCAACATGCCTGTGCTTTGGCAGGTGCCAGCAGCAGGAGTTCCTGCATCAGTCGTCCTTGTCTGAGCAGGGTTCTGGCTGTGGAAGGGGGTCAAGTATGGGGTCCTGGTCGCCCGAGCTGGGAAGAGCAGTGAGTGCTGCATGGGTCATGAGCCACTTTCTCCACCCAGGATAAAGCACAAGCTCCCATGGGAAGGAAGCAGAGTGGGGGACACCACGCAGCACCTCCCAACACAGCAGGCAGCCCTGATTCCAGTGTACAGGTGCCCACGGACCTTGAAAGGGCTCTTGGTATTTTGCCTTTAAATGTCACTGGAAGACCAAAAATGTTCCTGAAGCACAGGCAGAGGTCAGGGCCTGGGCCCTCACCCTGCACCCAGCCCAGGACCTCTCCCTCCCCCACACCTTTCACACTGTGAGCTTTGGAGCAGCACAGGGCCAAACCCACCCACCAACACATAGCCCTGTTCAGCCCCTGCAGGATGAGCAGTCTATCACAGGAGAGTGTCCTGCTACCCCCAGCCCTGGCCAGAGGGGACTGGGGCATCCTGCTTTCCCAAAGTATGCCCCGAGCCTGTTTCCCTCTCACCCAGCTGTGTCCCCCTTAGTTGATGCCTCAGAGCACCCTCCCCGCAGCCCTGTCCTGCCTGCAGGAATAAGCTCCCAACAGAGCTGGGAGCTCAGTAAGGAGGGCTCAGACTTCACCTGTACCTGCAGCTCCCCGGCACTGCAGAACCCCACAGCCTCCCCTCTCCTCCACTGCACCGATTCCATCCCTGGGCTGCCAGCCAAGCTGCAGCCCTCTCCAAGAGGGAAGGAGTGACACAGGCAGTGAGGCTGTGACAGTGCTGGCCTGAGCCCCAGGCAGCCCAGGTGTCCCTTTAATTACCACCCCAGAAGGTGCTGCGACTCCAGTCACACCCAGCCACAACATTTGCTACCAGCTGGTCACATGCAGCAGCTCCTCTGGGCAATTGAAGGGTATCAAACTTTATTATAGATCTCTTTAAAACAGGCTGCAAGGAACAAACCAAACTCATTGAGATAGAGCAACTGAGTCATCATTTCTGATCAAGCCCCAACTCTTCAAAATTATTTATATATAATATATCCCGTCCCGTAAATTGTTTTAATTAAATGACCACATTTCAGACCACCCTAAGTGCCTTAAACATCAGCTGCTGCTAAACCACAATGCACATCTCTGCATCAGAGGCAGGGTCTGTGTTTTTTGGGGGGTTTAGATCCTCAATCTCTGAAAAGGAGGAAGGGAAAAAAAACATCAGGAAAATTGCTTCTTTAAGGTTGCCTTTTTACAGCAGGTACAGATTCGGCAGATTTCCCCCCAAAACAAGTCTGAAACTCTTGTTCAGCTTGGCAATATGCAGAGTGTTTGAGGAGAACCAGCCAGGCCAGATCAGTCTCAACAAACTGACTTCGAGGCTTTATTGTCATTTCCCTTTGGGTCCGGTTTCCAGCGGTTTTCCAATGTCCTTCCCACGCAGTTTGAGGCCTAGAACAAGACAAAGGAGACCACCACCGTCAGCACTCAATCCTTAACCCAGTAACTTTATTTCCCTCAATTTTGCCCATTAGGAAGAGAACAGCCAGAAAAAGAGGGCAGGGGAACCAGAATTTGGGAGAATCCTACTTTAGTTTCTAGGAGCACCAGACCAACTTCAAATAAGACCAACTGTCTGCCTAGGAAACAGGATCTGAACAGGCCTGGGAGAGTAACACCAACACTAAATCCTTCCACAAGTACCATCAGGCCTGGTTTTGGAGGAAGCACACAGGGGTGGTCCCCTGGGCACAGCCCCACACATGAAGGTGTAGGCAAAGAACAAGAGCTCCCATTTCTGGTTCAGTCAGCAGATCCAGGTTTTATCAGAACACAGGTTAAATGCACCACACCCATGATAACCTCCAGCCAGCAACATTCCTAACAGGGAAAATGTAAATACCTTCCCCAGTCCCTCCCAGGCCCTGGAAACACTGACACTATTTCTGAAGTCTCTCTTCACTCACCGATGGCTCTCTCAATCTTGCCCATGACCTGGTTGTTTGGGATTGCTCGTCCCGACTCATAGTCAGCGATAACTTGTGGTTTTTCATTGATTTTCTAAAAAGGGAAGATGAGTCTCAAACACAGCAAGTACCCAGCAGCAGCCCTCCAGGACTCACACAGGCAAGGAACAGGATTGTGACAAGATAGGTGACAAAGTGCTGCTCCCAGGTTGGCTCCATCCCCACTGGCACGTCTCTGCACTGAGTGTCTCAGGACTGGTGACACCCATCTTGGACAGACTTTGACCTCCCTCCCAGGAGGAGCAGGAACACCAGGGACTGCTGTTCCTTCAGACAGCAATGAGCTGCTGAACACTGCTCAGCCCACATGGTACAAATTCCTCAGGTTGGTGTAAGCTACTGGGAGGAAGAGGGGAGCAGCCTCCCACCAGCTCAGCAGCCACAGCAGGCTCTGCCTCCGAGCTGGCGCTCAAGGGCTGCACAGACAAACCCTGAAACATTTCCCAGGCAACTGAAGCTGCTGGGAAACCAGACACCAGAGATGCTGCATTCCCCAAACTTCCCGCCCATGACACCACGCTACTTCAGCTGCCCACGGAGGACAGGAAAGGTGCTCAATCCTGCCCCAGGTCCCACTCACCGTGGCCAGGTCCTTCTGCGTGAGGCCCTTGCTCTGCCGGCCCTGCTGGATCACTTTGCCCACCTCCAGGGAAACTCTGTCATGGTGCAGCTCCTCTGTCTCACGGTCAAGCTTGGCTGTGTTCTTTGTAATGAAGTGTTGTTTGTTCTGGCCTGCTGCCCCTGTCATTTCAATCAAGAACAACAAAAAACCAAGGACAAACAAATAAAGGCCCGGAATTGTGCCAAAAAGTATCAAAGGGTTTTTTCCAAGCCCTCAGCTGCACAGGATCTGAGAGTGCTGTCAGGATTTCAACATGCCAACATCAGCACCAATCTCACCCAGATCCTCCTCATCAGGGAACATTATCTCAGCCCTGCTCATGGTGTTGTGCAGAGCACAGCCATGCAGAGCCCTCCCCTTTCCCTACTTCACATATGAACTTCTCTCCAGACACGTTTGTGCTGCAGCATAGGGGGGTCAATACTGGAACACGAATCATGTTTGCTCAGGTACAAGGCAGCATGAACAAGTGGCTTTTAACCAATCTTCTAAGGCCTTTATAAGTAAATTCCAACTGTTCATAGCTTCACTGAAAGCCTGAGGTTCAAAAACACATTATTTGTTTTGTTTCATTTTAATTAAAGTATTTAAGTCCTAAGCTAAACCCTTTCTCTGACATTCAGTGTCTTGATAAAACCGACTAAGCTTCCTTTAAGGATCATCCCTTTATTTTAATTTCCAGCCATCAGAATCGCCTCTCTACAGTGAAAGAACCTAGGAATTTCCATTGGACAGGAAAAGAGGGATTTTTAAAGAACGGCGCCACAGAAAGATAAGCAGCTATTCTCAATAGAAATAAGCTGCAAAACCGGGAAGCTTAAGTTTTGTGACCTTCCAAGATCTCTGCAGAAACCACGCAGAGCAGAGCTGTGCTCTGGGCAGCCAGACTCTCACGGCCTCTCCCAGGGGCCCCAGGCGGCTCCCAGGCGGCTCAGCCGGGCGGGGCCGCCTCCTGCCGCCACCCCCGAACCCCGGCAGGCGCCGCCGGGGCCTCCCCCCGCAGGATACCCACACTTCTTGGAGGTCTCCACGTCCTCCCCGCGCCGCTGCGCCGCCAAGATCGCCTGTGGAGAGAGCGAAGGTGGGCGGTGAGCGCGGCAGAGCTCGGAGCCGCCGCCTCGGCCGCGCCAGGCCCNCGGGCGGTGTGCGCCCTTGCACACTGCGATTGGCTATTGGCACTGTCAGTAACCCGGCACCCGACAGGGATTGGTTTGCTCTGCGCCGCTGTCAGATCTGCTGACCAATAGCCGTGCCTAGCTGAGCCCAGCCGAGCATGCGCAGTGCGGCCATCTGCGGTGTCGGGCGGTGCTGGGGCCCTCCCGCCTCCGAGAGGGGCAGAGCGGGGCCAGCGCCGGGGGGACACGGGGAGAGCGGGGACGGGGACAGGGCCAGGGCCGGGGGGACACGGGGAGAGCGGCTGAGGACACTGCGTTGGTTCAGCCCAGAGAAGGGGACACGGAGGACAGGCCTCACCGCGGTCTGCAGCTCCTCTCGAGGGGCAGTGCAGGGGCAGCTCCGATCTTTGCTCGGTGTGACCAGAGGACCGCAGGGAATGGCTGGGGCTGTGTCAGGGGAGGGATGGTGAGAAAGGTTCTTCCCCCAGAGGCTGGTCGGGCACTGAACGGGTGCTCCAAGGCTGCCAGAGCTCCAGGAGCGTTTGAACAACGCTCTCAGGGGACAGGGTGGGGTTGTTGGGGTGTCCTGTGCAGAGTCAGGGGCTGGACTACATGGCCCTTGTGGGTCCTTTCCAGCTGAGGATATTCCGTGATTAGATGGAACTTCCTCAACTGTATCAGAAACGCCCTGAAAGTTCGGCATTAAAGCCAAGAAAAGCTGCTCTTGCTCTCGTCAGTTCTGAAGTGAGGGGGGACGGATTTAACACTCCTCGGGCAGGTTTTTATGGGGTCTCTCCCATGACGAAACGCAGAAGGAGTGGCTGAATCTCGGTCACGGTGATCTGGGCATTGCTCGGAAATGAGGCGCCGGGAGAACATGATGGTTTGTCATGTGTCATTTGTCATCTGTCACTGCAACACGCCTGGCCCCGGCTCCCCCAGAACGGGAGAGAGCAGCTGTGGGACGTGGAGGTGGCACGTCAGCGGGGTGCAAGGCTCGCCCCTCAAGCCGTGCTGTGGAAGCGGAGCGCAGCTACAGCAGGACTGGGAGCAGGCTCAGATGGTCCGGTCCCAGCCCGTGGTCGTTGGAAGCAGCCCTAGGTGATCCCATCCCGTTCCATCCCATCATCATTGGGAGCAGCTCCAGGTGGACTTAACCCGTTCCTCAGCCGGCGCTGCAAGTAACCCCTTGGTGGTGGTTCCTGCCCTGCTGGGAACAGCACGTCCTGCCCCGGCACTGCTGCCAGGTCACGGGCAGTTCAGGAAGCGCAGTGAAGGTTTTCCTTCGCTGGATGACATCACCCAGCCGAGAACTCCAGCACTGCGGGGCTTTCCAAGCCGCTGTTCCCAGCCCAGCGCGGCTGTGCGGGGCAAAGGGCTGTTTCAGGGCAGGGAATGAGGCGGTGCCGGAGCGCGGGTGGCTCGTCCCGGGCAGGCTCTGCTCGTGTCGTGCCCCTCCCGGTGCCGACAGGCGCAGGGATGCCCCGCTCCGTCCCACCCCTGCGGGAGCCTTAGGGCTCGCTGCCCCTCGGCCCTGCCGTGCCCCTCGGCCCGCTCCGGCCCCGTCCTCGCAGCGGGGCTGGCGGGAGGGTTTCCCCGGCTGCTGGGGCAGGGCAGCCCCCGCTGGCTGCGCCCGGCTCCGGCCGCGCAGGATTTCCCCTCCGCGGGTGAATTCCCCGCCGTGAGAGCGTGCTTTAGGTAAAGCCCCGGAGCCGGGCTGGGGACCCCGGGTGACAAATCCTGCCGCTGTGACCTTTCTCCTAGCGGGTTCCCCTTCGAAAAGCACCGCGCCGGGCCGTGTCCCGCGCCCCCCACGCCACATTTCCCGGCCCCCGCCCATCCCTCCCGACCCGCGGGCCAGGCGGGCGAGTGGCCATGGCACTCTGGGCGCAGGTAGGGCAGCACCCCGCGACCCGGAACGAGCGAAAGTGATT